>MU226695.1:772297-795552 GCA_018584345.1 Thuja plicata
TTTTGTGTGGTTCACAATGAGACATAAGTTCTCATTGGGCAAGATAATCACACCCTTTCTCTCTCTCCTTAACTAAGTGATGTCTCTCTTATCATGATCTTAGGGTTGATAAAGACTTAAGTCCCTTAGGGGCTTGAGGGTTTCTTTATCCCTTTTTGGTTCCAATAAGATTGTTTGTTCTTTATGTTCTCCTTTACCAAGAGTTTGTGTTGAGCTCATACTCTTGCTAAAGTGGGGGCTAAATGTATAGTCAAAAAATAGAAGCACTTCCATTATAGACTTGTTTATCCTTATAAGTAATTGGTTTAGGGTCATGACAAGTGCCTTGAATGGGTTCTTGATCTTGACATGGCTTCCCCCCTGTTCTTTCCTTCTTTCCACTCCTTTTTAGCCTGATTTCTGCATTCTGGACTGCAGACTAGTGATTCTGGGCTTCAAGGTCAGGGTTGACCTTTTAGGTATAGGTCAACCTTAACCTTGACCTAGGTCAAGGTTGACATCAACCCTAACCTAGGTCAAGGTCAACCTTGACCTTGACCCAGGGTTCAGATCCGGGGGTCTCACAATTTCCAGATGTCGATCTTTGCAAAAAGTGTTTTCCCGCTTCCAGGTCGGCTATTTTAGGTTTCGAAGCGTTGATTCCTAAATTATATTTAATATAGGTCCTCTCTTAGGGGTAAAGGATTTAATGGAAATTTAATTATCCTATGTCAGCCTCCTTAGAAGATTGTGCCCTAGTTTCATATAAAAGGGAGCCTTCTCCTCTCATTTTCTCTAACAATAACCATCATCAAGCAAACTAAGTCTTCTAATCAAGCATCAAGCATTCCTAATTAAGATCAAGCATTATCAAGTGAACTTAAAGAAATCTAAAGAGAAATATTTGAAGAAAGCATTCATCCATTCTCAAGCATCCATTTTCATGAAGGAGATCCATTGGAGGCCATTAAAGGATACAAGCCACATAGTGCCCTTTTGGTGATCTCTCCATCCACCTTCTTCCAAGCCTATTCCAAATTTAAGAACTCATTCAAGACTTGGTGTTGGAGATCTAAAAGAAAGAGGTTGAAGACATCCTACCTTTCTACATTCCACATTTGAAGCATACTTGTGGATCCACGAATTGGAATCCGCCACAAGGACTTTACAAGCAAGGTGAATTCGTGCATTTACTTTGTTTATCTTTATGCAATTTCAATTACATATATTTGAGGTTAATTCCAAAATAAGGGTTTGACTAAGGCAAACCCCTCCCCCACAAAAAACAATCCTCTTTTTCTTGCAGGTATAGGTTCAGGACTGTGGATTTGGACATAGATCTGGATACCCTTTTTGGCTTTCTTTCGGACAGTGTGAATAGATTCTCTGTCGGACCTGTGCAGGTCAGGGTCGACATTATTGGGTTAGGGTTGACATTTGTGGGTCAAGGTTGACCTTTTTCATAAGATTCCATTGGATCGGGAAAATATTTCTAGGTTTTGTTCGTCTCTGTGTTCTGGTTCGGGATCATCTGTCAGCTTTTCCAAAAACAGTCTACAGGCCTCAAAAAACAACATTCTTTGATCTACAATTTTGTAAGGTTGGTTCTTCTTCCTATCCTTTTCAATTACTGTAATTAAACATATTCATTTAATCAATTAATAGAATTTAAGATCCCCTTTTGTGTTCTCTTTCTGAATAGTTGATTCATTTGTGCATTAACCCTTCTTTTGGGTTGATCAACTTGGATCTTCCATTTGTGCATTTGAGGATAGAAAAGGAGCATCTTATCTTCTCCCGAATCAAAATTGCAATACACAAATAACAATTAATAAATCAACCCCCTTACCTTATTACCTTATATTATCCTTACCCCTTTTTCAATCTTTACAGTTTTAATTACCTTGAATGCTTCTTAGTGTCCATTGATCCCATATATTTGTTGTAAACCTTCCCTATTTGTTTCTCTATTAGACAGAGCATCAACCTTGTTGTTGGCTTGTATATCAATATGATTAATCGTAGTTTACTCAAATTGATTCGTAAGCTTTTTTGTGACCTTGATCATTGTGATCAACCGCTAGAAATGTAAATGGTATGATTGGACAACATTGTCAACTAGAGACAAATCACCTTCAGTTTCCAAATGTAAAATTCTCAACTAAATTTCTAGTTTGTCTTAAGATCAACTTGTGAAATTTTACTTTATTATTGATGCCTTTCTATAATTGTTAGGCAATCAAAAATTTGATTAAACTCTTCCAATGTCTAATGATATATCCACTCCCATAGATACCAAGATTCCTTTGTGTAGCTCCATTGAAGTTCAATTTATACCACTCAATCGCTAGCGATGTACATTTAATCATTTGTCTTTCATTGTTGGTCTTACCACCTCCATCCTCATTAATGAGAGAGATTTCTTGTATTGTTATTATCCACCATATAATGACAAAGATATAGACATCCATATTATCTAATTGTTATCATTAAAAGTTGTATAAATTATCATATTAAAAGTTTCTCAAAATATATACAATTTAGAGACTTCTTTGAAGAATATAGCCACATGTACCTCTATTAAAGGAGCTTCATGATCTATTAAGCACAAGTTTAGAAAAATCATTGTGATCCCCCTAGACCTAGGTCCTCTTACAAGGAAAAATACAACAATATTCTAATCAATAGATAAAGTTGCATAACTTTGACTTTAAATATTTCAGTTTCAAAGAGAAAAAATCCATTATGAAAAGGATTGTTTGTTGACTTCCTACTTTTAAATAGAAGAAATTGAAAAAAAAAAAAATTCTACTTTTTTGTATTGCTTCTTTAGATTCTTTTCCATGTTTTTTAAAATTTTCTTGTCTCAGTTAGCTACCCTAGTAATTAATTTTAACTAATTATTTGTTTGTGTTAAATATGTTAAAGTTGCCCAATTAACTAGCATATGTATTTAATTAGTTAGTTAGTTGTTTTAATTTGTTAAATAAATAAATAAAATGATTCATTTATTAGATCAAACAATAAAAAATTAAGATCATTTAGTTGATAATATTATTAGTCAAATACATTAATTCAAGAGGGGAACTAAAATGAGCTCAATTTAATTGATTAATTTATTCTTACTGATTAATTTAGTTTTAAATATTACAATACTTCCTGTATTCAAATGGTAAAAAATAAAAATAATAGATTTTATTTTATTTTGATCAGTAATATTTGATGTATTTGTTGTGATGACCCCCTTTTTAGCAGGTATTGGCAGTGGCTTGATCAGCTCATCATCCTGGCCCTCGTGAGTTGATGTCTAGTTTTGAGGGTCCCAGTTGGCAGACTTGTTATTTTCAGTAAGTCTGGACTTACTATTTTTAGTAATTCAGTTTGGTCAATTTCCATTGCTGGCAGGGCAATATCGGCAGTGTTTAGTACTCCAGGCGATATTCAGTTTGTGCAGTGCTTTGGCTGGGGACTTGCTATTTATAGTAAGTCTATTTTTGGTAGTTGTTATTTTTGGAAATGCAGTTACAAGCCATGAGATCAATCACTTCAGCAGGAGATGCAGGAATCATCATCAGAATCATACTTGATAGTTAATGGTGTTAATTAATAATGACATGTTTTTTTTTTATCAGTAATATTTATTTTTGTATTGATTTTGAAAAAGAGGTTACATACTGGCCAACAAAGGCATTTCCTTCAAAAATGAAAAAACAACCTTGAATTCAAAGATTAACTACTGGGGATGGCTATGAAATAGAAATACATCTATTAACAGACATCTACAGATAAAAATGAGCAGACCGCAAAACAGACTAAGGTTCAATTATGGGAACCACTTTGCAGCGTCTTCTTTAGTAAATTTCCCAAAAGCTCCATACTTGTCCATGAGTACCCCAATTCGGATGATATCAACAACTCCACCACTCAGGCTAGCAGTTGGTTCTGGTCTGGCCTGCCTAGCTGCGGAGGCCATTGATGCCCGGCTAGTGACCGACAGTTGCCGACGAACTAGAGGTCTATCATCTTTGTCCAGGGCCACGGAAGACTTGATGGGCATCCTCTTCCTTTTGTGTTCCATGAGTTCAGCCTCCACCTTTTCCATCTCCACCTTATTCCTATCCAATGTCGCTAGCAGCTCCTTCCACCCACCCAATGCTCGTGCCAGATGGGCGTCTTTTGGGCTAGTCATCGACCAGAAAATGAGCAGTTGCAGACCTCAACTCCCTCTTCCCACCATTTAGAAAGGCACTTCACCCATACGCAGCCCCAGCCCTACCTCTGCACGCTCAATGATGTCCTCCACACTGCCGACCCACTTCACAACCATGCATTGCCTAATAACACTCCTCACTTCCTCCTTTGATTTCACAACCATCAGAGCAAGAGCCACAAACAAGGATGAGATATCTAGATTTGTTCTTGGATGCCATCCTTTCTACAGAAAATGTTCTCCAAAGATTTCTCTGATGGCCACCCAAAAGTCGTCTCCCTCCCCTTTGAAGATATGGCTCAGCCTATTCAAAGTGATGGGGGTATTGAAGGCAGGAATTTTCCCATTGGTAGATAGAAAGAAATTAGCCTCCACATCTCTAATATTTCCAATTTGTCTCAAAGGATGCGGCCTTGCTTATGTCACCAGTGTCTTTAACTTGTCGCCAAAGCCTCTAGAAATCGATTATGTTTCCATCAACTTTCTGATAAAATCATCATTTCTCTATACTCCCTAAAGTACGATCTCGGCCTTAACTTACTGTGAGATCTCGGGTTGGGGATTTCTATTAATTGCAAACTCGCACACACCCCTTGGCGGCATTTGAGGCTTAGTTTCTTGCAGACATGCCACGTAGTTTGGTGGTGTGACATTGCCTTACTCTGGTTTTGGGAATTCAGCCTCGACAATGATTTCACCCCTACATAGTTCCTAAGATTATTCCTCATTCATGAAGTCTTCAAAGATCTCAAATTTATCCTCAAGAGATCCATCTACTCCCACATTTGAGAGTTTATCTGCCAACTTATTTGCCAATCTTGGCACCTGTGAAGTTTAGAAATCTTTGAACTCTACTAGCATGCTCCTAATTCTTTTGATATGCTTATTCAGATACCATGTATCCATTTGGCCCTTATTAATTCTATTTATGACCAGGAGAGAGTCACCTTCCAGGTGAACTTTCCTAAACTGGAGTCTTCTCACCATGAGGACAGCTTCAACTGCAAGGCATTCTGCCTCATTATTTGTACCATCTCGTAACCTTTTGGCACCTAAGGCCAGGATCTCACCCTTGTCATTTCGAGCTATGTATCCTATTCCAGATATGCCAGGATTGCCTCGTGAGGCACCAACAAAATTAATCTTGATCCATCTAGGGGATGGTGGTTGCCAATTGTTTCTATGCTCTCCCTCTACCCTAGAAAGAGGTTGAACCCTCACACTCCCATTAACAGGCATTAATAACAACATGTTATTAATTAATAAAAGGTTATATTATTATAATAATAATACTTTTTTATTATAATGATTTAAGAAGTTGATATTATAATGAATGGTTAATTGATGATAATTTTTGGAAACTATTCCATCCGAGGTATTATAAATACAAGCTCATTTGTGAAGCTAAGCATCGAATATATTTTATTAAAACTTGGTCTGGAGAATTATAGTTCATTATCTGAGACCTTGTTGAATTAAAGGGTCAAATTAGTTTTACAGGAGACTGATTCTTATTGAAACTAATCACCAATTGATCGTTGTTGTATGATCAATTGCATCTTCATCGTGTTATTGTATATGATTGAATAAATTCTGAGTGTTGATTGCTTTGAACTAAGACCTACCTAAGAGGTCATCTTGTATCGTAACTATGAGGAGAATAAGGTTGGATTTGAAATTATATGCTGAGCAATTTCTATGTATTAACACCTTGGATGTATTAAGGCTGGGTCTAATTGAGATCATAACCTATGATGAGGAGCCCACATGTGAGGATTGGAAGCTAGGAAAGCTAAATCATGGCAAGAGGAAGGCTATCGCAATATAGCATAACCTTACCAAGTGTTGCGGGTGCAAATTCTGACACCACAAGCTATCCTTAGTGAGTCACGCGGGTGGCTCATATAGTCTATTATCATGTCAACACTACAACAGCAGCCAGCACTAGCAAAGCGGGATTCAAACCAGGTTCTTCTCAATTTTTATTAGTAAAATAATTCATTGTTAGGAATTTGTAATGTTTTCAATTAATTAAATTAGTCCAAAATTCAAAAGTGGGACATTGTTATCGAAAGACTTTTTAAATTCTTCAATTTATGCTTTGTGTGATTCCAAAAAGTACAAGAAAATTTGATAGAAATAAGTGCCCAACAATTTGAATATTATCTTAGAAGGAAAGGGATAGAGATTTTAGTTGATTTAATAGATAGAGCCAGTCAGGCTCATTATAGTGGTATCAAAGCGGTTTCCTGCCACCCTGCAGGGAAATTGGGCTCATTATTCTTTATTATTATTTGGAGAGTGAATTATGGAAGATGACAAGAGATTTATTCCTAATAGGCATTATTAATGAAGAGGTCATTCACCCCCACCCAATGAAGGGGATGCAGATATTCAATTTGATTCAGTACTTGGTAACCCAATTAGTTTAGGTGGTTCTGTAGGCTCTGCACGACCTATAGATGCCACTGAAGCAGAGATAGACAGAGAGGCTAGAGAAACTTTCAGGAACCTAGCAGTAGGACAACATCATGTATTTGATGTATTACATGAGATTTCTAACACCTTGCATTGGATAGTATTACCAAGGAACCAAAGTAGGGAGAGATCGCGTGATGCTTCTGTCGCATCACAGAGATCGTAGACTGATGATAGGTACAAGGATTATGAGCACAAAGAATGAAGAGATGACAGAGCAGATAGGGCAGGTAGGGGAGATCAGTATAGACCCTAGGGGCCCAGATTTATGAGACCCAAGACTGATGCAGCCAGTGCTGATGCTGAAAATATCCCTTTTGTTAATGATATAGTCATGCACTATGATGAATGGGATGCCCTTTCTCCACCCTTGAAGCAAAATCTGAATTTTGATAGATACTTGACACAGAAATGAGAGCACTCAAGGGGAAGACCAGCATAGGATAGACAGAGTATGGGGCAGAATGATTTGAGATGGGTGGCTAGCAAGATGATGCTAGCACATTTTGATGGCAGTGGTAGGGTCACTATTAGAGCTTGGATCCATAGGCTCGACACCTACCTCGCCTTGCATCTGATGACTGAGGAGGACAACATTAGATTTACAATTTTGCATTTAGATGGGATTGCACATGACTGGTGGTACCATGTATTGAGATTTCTACATCATGACCAGATTACTGACTATTAGGAGTTTGTAGACAGGCTAATTGAGCACTTCAACAGGAAGGACCCAGAGGTTTATTTTAGGGAATTGGCTCAGTTACAGTAGACAGCTAGTCTAGAGGGCTTCATCAGTGAGTTTCATTGCATATCCGTTATGGTGTATGATATATCAGAGTGAAGGAGAGTGATGTTATTTTTGGAGGGGTTAGCAGAGCCACTCCGTGGATGGGTTAAGTCTTTGGACCCACCCACTTTACAAGAGGTGATGAAGAAGGCATGGGATCTTGAGGCATCATCTCTAAGCAAGGGTTCCCTGAAGTCATCTGGGTCTCCACCTTTTGATGAGGAGTCTCTACCAGTTGTTGAGGATAGGGGCAAGTCAACAGGAAGTTTTGATGATGTTTCTAGAGAGGACCTAAGGAGGAGACAAATTTGCTTTTGGTGCAAGGGGCCTTTCTCTAAAGGTCATTCTTGTGCTCTAAGGCCAAAGGGGGCAGTGAACCATGACATGTGGGTTTACACAGGTGAGATTGGGGAGTCATCGCAACAGCATGAGGATGAGGACAATGATGATCCTACTAGGGATCGAGTCTATACTGTGTTGAGTGTTTACGACCTCATTTTTGACTCACATGTTCAAGATTTACATCTGGTGCAAAGGTGGTCTATGCCTAAGATGGATTGGTTTCAGGATGACTGGGGAGAGTCAGTGAAGTTTGGTATGATGAGTTCTCCTATTGAGTCATCACCTGGGAATGTCTAGATCTCCACTTCATCAACGTAGGCACTTGGGGTTATGATACAGGTTATGTTACTGGTGTTGCTGATGGCATGGGTTTACAGTTGGTTTTGAGATAGCAGGGATGTCACGTGTTTCTTATGGGATCCTGGTGGAGGTTTTTTTAGTGAGATACTCAATTTCTTGAGGACAAGCAATCTTGGGGAGGGCAGACTGTGATGACCCTCTTTTTAGCAGGTATTGGCAGTGACTTGATCAGCTCATCATCCTCACCCTCGTAAGCTGATGCCTGGTTTTGAGGGTCCCAATTGGCAGACTTGTTATTTTTAGTAATTCTGGACTTACTATTTTTAGTAAGTCAATTTGGTCAATTTCCATTTCTGGCAGGGCAATATCGACAGTGGTTAGTACTCCAGGCGATATTCAGTTTGCACAGTGCTTTAGCTGGGGACTTACTATTTATAGTAAGTCTATTTTTGGCAGTGCAGTTACAGGCCATGAGATTAGTCACTGAGATTAGTCACTTCAGCAAGAGATGCAGGAATCATCATCAAAATCATATTTGATAATTAATGGTGTTAATTAATAATGACATGTTATTAATTAATAAAAGGTTATATTATTATAATAATAATACTTTATTATTATATTAATTTAAGAAGTTGATATTATAATGAATGGTTAACTGATGATAGTTTTTGGAAACTATTGCATCCAAGGTATTATAAATACAAGCTCATTTGTGAAGTTAAGCATCGAATATATTTTATTAAAACTTGGTCTAGAGAATTATAGTTCATTATCTTAGCCCTTGTTGAATTAAAGGGTCAAATTAGTTTTACAGGAGGCTGATTCTTCTTGAAACTAATCACCAATTGATCACTGTTGTATGATCAATTGCATCTTCATCATGCCATTGTATACGATTGAAGAAATTTTGAGTGTTGATTGCTTTGAACTGAGACTTGCCTAAGAGGTCATCTTGTATCGTAACTGTGAGGAGAATAAGGCTGGATTCAAAATTATATGATGAGAAATTTCTATGTATTAACGCCTTGGATGTATTAAGGCTGGGTCTGATCAAGATCATAACCTACGCTAAGGAGCCCACATGTGAGGATTAGAAGCTGGGAAAGCTAAATCATGGCAAGAGGAAGGTTGCCACAATATAGCAGAACCTCACCAAGTGCTGCGGGTGCAAATTCTAATGCCACAAGCTATCCTTAGTGAGTCACGTGGGTGGCTCATACATTCTATTATCGCGTCAACACTGCAACAATGGCCATCAATAGCAAAGAAAGATTCAAACTAGGTTCTTCTCAATTTTTATTAGTGAAATAATTCATTGTTAGGAATTTATAATGTTTTCAATAAATTAAATCAGTTTAAATTAGCCCAAAATTCAGAAGTGCAGACATTGTTATCGAAAGACTTTTTAAATTCTTCAAATTATGCTTTGTGTGGTTTTGAAAAGTACAAGAAAAATTGATAGAAATAAGTGCCCAGCAATTTGAATATTATCTTAGAAGGATAGGGATAGTGATTTCAATTGATTTAATAGATAGAGCCAGTCAGGCTCATTATATTTGTATTCATTTCAAAGATTAGTATATGCATGGATTCAATGCCATTGAAGGTCGTTGTGAGTTACTAATTTCTACAATCCAAAAGGCCACTATTTGGCTGATCAACATTCATCTATCTTAGTCGACAAAAAAAACCTAAGACGCAACTTCACTACATACAACATTAGCCCATACTACTAAAAATTGGGTATGTAGATGAGGACTCCTATCATTTGAACCAGTCAGTTGCCTCTTCTTTTGAAAAGTTCAGGAAGGAAGCCCCATTGCCTTCACTAGCTAATGATTCTCTACCACAAGCGTGACCGCTGCCTCCCCAGCCACCACAGACACTTTTAGCTCTTGTCGATCCACATCCTCTAGTCCCTGCCTTGGGCTAAATCTTCCTTTGAGGTATCAGGTGCCCATCTTCTCCTATTGGGGTCGTTGATCACAAGAGTCACCTTCCTCGCTCGACTCTGCTCAGCCACCTCGCCAGACCAGTTCTCTTTGGTCTTTTGCAGGAAGGCAAGCAATGCCTCCCACCCTTATCAAGATTTCAGCATGTGTTCAGTCTGAAGGTGAGTGGAGGTCCAGATGACAAGTGGTTGGAGCTCTCCATCATTCCCATCGATTAGTCACCACGACCCTGCCTCCATGTGTAGCCCAATCCCAATTTTCTCCCGTCAAATGATGTTCACCATCCCTCCTGCCCATTTGGGCTCCAATCACGCTCTTGCAACCTCTAACACTTCTTCCTGAGACAAACCCACCAATAAAGCCAGAGTGATAAAACGGGACGAAATGTCCAGGTTAGTTCTTGATCTGAGATCAAAGGTTAAAAACTTGTCACCCATAATGAGTACAATCACATCCCAAAAATCAACGTCGTCTAGCTTGAAGACATTTCACATCGTTGGATGGAAATATTTTTGCAAAACCTTAGAATCTATCTAGGGGAGCTCAAAGAGAAATTTTCCTCCATCCTACTTTGTTTCACTAACCACTCTGAATGTGCTTGAAGTTTTAGAAAACCTTCTCCCAAATTTGGCTTTAATGCAGAGATTATGTGTGTGAGCCATCCTTTTCACATTCATTCACTTGCCACTTTCCCTAACAAATCTTCATACAATATCCTATCACACTACTGCATGTTGCAAAGCTTGGCCAATCATCCTTTTCGAATGGGAAATGGTGGAAAAGGTATTGGCACCAGTGACATCCCCATCTAGCTTATCTTGCAATGATTTGTCTAATATTTAGCATCTCCCAATTTGAAATCAACAGATTCCAAAAATCTGAGATCTTCGAAAAGGTAAAATTTGTCTTCTAGCAACCCATTAGCCCCAACATTAGAGAGTTGATTAGCCACTGTATTTGCCTCCCTAGGTGTATGTGATACTCGAAAATCTTAAAATTCTCCAAGTAGATCCCGAATTTGCCTAATATGCTTATTGAGGTACTAGGCATCCAACTGGGATTTCACGATGCCATTAATTGTAATTAGGGAATCTCCTTCTAGGTGCAACTTCTGCACCCCCAACTTCTTTTCCATCAAGATTCCACCTATTGCTACCAAACACTCAGCTGCATTATTCGTGCCATCTGCCAACCGTTGAGCTCTCGTTCCTACAATGCAACCATGTTCATTATGAGCTACATATCATACTCCTGAGATACCTGGGTTACCCCTCGATGCCCCATCAAAGTTGATCTTTGTCCATCCCAGCTTTGAAGGCTCCCAACACTCCTTTGAATCCACCAACTATGGAGGTTTATCCCTCTTAGGCCCATTAATAGGCCAAAATAACATATTTTATTATGTTGCATTATATTAACTAATTTAGATTTATATTATATTTAAAATCACTAAAAATATTCAAATCAATCAATTACACATCTAACAATCTAACATCGAGCAAAAAATCTCAAGAAAATCATTCAGAATTTAAACCAAGCAAAACTAACTAGTTTGCTAGGATCACCAGAATTACTTCCAATATTATTGCAAATGTGTTTAAGATACAAATCAAGCATAGTGACAATAATCTTAGGAGAGTTAGGATAGGCTTTATCGAATCCTCCTATCCTTGTTCTCAAACAAACAAATCTTAATAAAAACTAAATAAAAGCACTTATCAAAACACTTTTATGTGAATTCTTAAAACCTTTTTACCTTTTTTTGTAGAGCCATTAATACCCATTATTTATCTTAGTTCTCATAGAGAATAATGCAACCTATTTAGCTCACTACTTTCCTTGTCATTACACAAACCTCTACAAATCCATGATAATTAGTAATTACTTCCATCTCACCAACATGAATAATTGTATTTACCCAATTTTGGTGTATATAGAACCACTTTCTAAACATAACATTGGATGAAGTATAACACAATCATAATGAACTAGACATAGTCACCCCTCTTAGTGACTCTTCCATGTTGGACATTACTTCTCTCTTGAACTATTTTCTTTTGCTCCTAATTTATTATGAAATTATTAGATGACCATAAATATGCATCCTTATGCCCCACCTACATATTCTCATTCATCTAGCACCATATCTTATAATCAACCTATAAACTCATCTTCCCTTCACCTTCTCTAAAGATGGATTTTGTAGATAAAAAAAATAAAGAAATTAGAAATATTATTAGCTAACTTAACTCAATCTCTAAACTATGCTCAGTAGTTGTTACACCATCTTGTTATTTAATGCACTACCACACCCTTATCCTATAGGCCTTAGGACATTGTGCTTTTATGTGTATAATGATAAAGGGAGTGACTTGCACCATGTACAAAAAATTCTAAACATTGTGCTTAAACCAACAAGCAATGACAAAAAAATTCCTTGGGTTCATTTCATACCTTATCCCATGGTTCTATACATTATTTTTGAACTCACTACAAGAAATTGAATAATATTATTTATTTAGCACTGACCCTAAGGATTATTTCATGCATTTACTATAGTGCAAGCAAAATACTAATGAACTTGTCAAATATTATATAGTTAGTTTCCATTCGTTATCATCAAATTTTGAATTAGGTTTCTTGATAACCATTCTCCATGTTATTTTTATATTAAATCATGTGCCAATTATCCCACAAAAAATCATGTTTAAGAAATATCATTTCATTTTTACCTTGACCCTGCATCAATGTTGAATACAAGTTTATAGAGATCCATCTTGTTTATTATCAAAACAAAAATACAAGATGTTATCAATGAGGGTAGTGCTACCTAATTTTGCTTCCAACTCAATCAGGCAGAGCTAGAATAACATGTGCAAAAAAAAACATGTGCAATAAAAAGTGAAAGGTATACATTATTTTTTGTTAAGTGTTCTTTACTGAAAAGGGAAGAAAATGCTATAAAAGAATTTCAAATTTATGCAAATGATTTACAACAAAAAAATTTACAAATTTTGCATCATAAGTTGTTTTCTTTATTCATAAATGTAAATGTGTAATGTCTCACACAAGTCATGGGAACAAATAAAATTATTCATTATAAAAGAAAACAATGCATATGAGAATGAAGCATAAGAAAAGAATGGGGACATGTCATTGCCTAGAATGACAAATCTTATGGTTGAGTGTTGCATCTTCATTTTCTATCACCTCACCATCCAGAGATACTTGCAAGGGAGTGACAGAGCTTGTGTTAGAGCTCAGGATTCCAAACTTTACTTATACATCATCAACAAATGCACAATTCACTCCCATAATGCATCAAATCAACTATAGAGGAAAGCAAAGAAATAGATATGAAATTCATTATTTATATCTAATGATTTTGTTCACTGTGTAGATACAGGTATAATGTTTATTCATAGCATGTGGGGCAAAATGGGCTCCCACAAGGGTTGATCCAAGCATGCTACCAAATAACAGAGATAAAACAGTTGCAATCACCAAGGAGATAGGGATATCATTAAAGAACAACTTCATAATCTTAGTGAAATCAAACTTCAAAGACAATGTCTATATTCAAAATCCAGGCACTAGTAATTAATAGCATGTAATGTGTCTAAGAAATAAAAATGGAAGTCTACAAAAGAGACAATCACCACAACAATGATATCCAAGGATGTTGTCATAATGAAAGACAACAATGATAATGATATAAAGATCAGAACAATCGAACAAATTCAATGACAACATCTCAGAGAACTTACCACCAAAGTGATAGTGACAATTTATGTTATTAATAAATGTATTAGGTTCAAGATAAAACACTTTCAACGAATAGACAATAAAATCAGAAAACAATGCAAAAATGCAATCATTGGATTCACTGTTGCAAGCATGAGATCATTATTTTATTATATTTAGAACATCAAACACAAAGGTACCATTGTAACACCCCAAAATTGGCATCTTGAAACCCTAACCAATTTTGTTGCATTTGTCATTCTTCTGAATCATCAAAGTCCTATTGTACTAGGCAATTCTGAGTTTTGACTGACTCTACTCGATCTAAGTGTCAAATGCAAAAAATCCTAAATCTGCATTAATCATAACATTATATTTAATTCCTAAAATATCAATTAGATAAACAAACCCTATGGTTGAATTAATTTAATTATAAATTCTTAGCACTTTAATTAAATTAAATTCACCCCTTTTAGCTAAAACACATAAAAAGGAATTAAATAATATTTAATTATTAAATAAATATCCTCATTTCAAAAATTGAATTTAATTATTTTGATAATTAAGAAAAACATATTTATGAGGTCATATTCTATTTATTTAATTAAATATTCTCTCAAAAATCTTCTCTTGTGTTCAGAAATAGAAGTTTTGAATTAACTATGCTTTAAAGAGAAAGAAAACAGTTAAAATCAAAAAGAAAACAGTTTAAAGCAAAGGAAAAACAATTTATTGTTTTCTTTTAAAGAAAGCTTGCTAATTTGAACTAGCTTTTCTATATGTTTTATTTCAAGAAGGAAACTTTCTATTCTGAGCAGGCTCTCAATCTATAAAAGAGCTCCCATTCCTCATTCAAAACCCCTGAGAAAAATATGCATTGTTAGAATAATAAATTGTTGCTACATTTTATCACCTCATTTCTAGTTAAAAGCTTTCATTTGCAATAGAATAATTTCAATTTCTTAGAATAATTGCATTGAAATCATGTCAGATTAATCTTGCATCTTTCAATTCTTAGAATAATCTTACATTTGCATTGCATTCATGGAGAAAAATCCTTTATTCTTAGATCGGTCTATGGTTGTGAGACTCTCATTCTGAGAGCTATTTTGAAACCCCATCTAGATAGAAGGTAACAGGTCAAATCATACAGGCATGCAGGATGAATAACTCATGTTCACTTCTGTATGTGGATGATGAACAAAGACTATGTTGAAGTGTATGGTTGAATAACAAGGCCAACTTTACCACATACAACCATCATTATAAGGGTCTAAGACAGTAGTAGCAATTTTGATCAATACATTGGAGGATGAAAACCTTAAGGCCCTGTTTGGTTGGGGAATTGGAATTTGACTCAAAACCTTATTATCTCATAATCAGGTTTTGATCTTCCAATTTTGCATCTTCTGGATATAGTTTGGACTGTTTGGTTGACCTGAAAGATGACTGAGACAATCCATCTTCCGCATTTGGTTGCCAATTTCAAAATCCTAAATTGGGGTTCAAAAAGGGCAAGAAGAATCCATGGCGGTAAGTTTTTCCTTGGCCCAAAACATTCTGGCTAGACTTGATGATGAAACATAGCGAACACAGTCGAGGCCTCTCTGGCACGCTCTAGATCTTCACTACCTGGACCTGGAACTGCTGCTACGGGATATGGTATGGAAAAGGAAGGCCTAGACAAGGTTGTACCCTTACCTCTACTACTACTGGGTCAGAAACAACTGGATCATCGATTAAGGCTGGTGGATAAACTATTGTTGTACCGACAATGACAGGGTATGCTTTTGTTGCTCTATCTTCTGCCTCTATCTCTATATATGTTTTCCCATATATTGCCTCTCTAGTGGTTGGTGGTGTTGCTTCAATAGGACCTGGAACTGGCTCATATGCTTACTCTGCTAGTTCTACTGCTAGGTATGCTTATAGATAATCTCCTAGGTATACTACTAGATATACTACTGCAACTCAATCTTCTTCTTGAACAGTAGCTAAAATGGAACTTCTATACGTATGGAACCATAATCTCTGCTAGTATCTTAGCTGTTACTAGTGCTGATTGGAGGTAAATGGGAATGAACATATGAACCTGTAACTAGAGAATCAAATGGTACCCTCTACTCTTTCGCACACATTTAGGCCAGGATTCCATTTTTTCATTGCACAGAAATCCCTTGACACTTCATCGATATTCTAAATATGAATACTATCTGCACCTCCTCTACAGCCTCCTCCGCGATCTACTCCAATATGAGCGCCAAAGAAGAACAACCAACACAAATGCAATGGGCATCATTTTTTCATCTTACAAACCCAACTACTTATTAAATTGGGGTTAAACAAAACTAAAACCAGAATTTTAATTCAAATTCCACCTATTGAGTGGGAAGATTTTGCCGCCCATTTTTGGGTCAAAATCGGGTTTCTTCGCCAAAACTGGAATTTCATTTTTGGGAACCAAACAGCGGATTTGGGGAAAAAGCAAAATTCCCGCACCCAATTCTGGTCCAATTTTTCCTACCAAATGGGGCAAGGAAACATCATGCAAAATCAAAAAGCATACTAACTTTATCAAGTAATAGGGAGAATAGAGCACAAAGGTCATATCAAGAAGTTGTATCCATATGAACAGAGGTCAAGATGTGCCTGGTAATAGAAATAGCAGTCATGAAGTAAACAAGATGGAAATGATTATGCAAGAGAAGAGAATCTATGAAGTTCAAGGATGGAGTTCAATGTTGTTCTGGTAATAGTGATTTAGAATTGATTAAATATAATGGTCTTGAACTTTAAAACATAGATGTATTGCCATTATGAGGAGAAGTCATGATATAAGGTGTTATGTAAATGACTATCGGTGGATGGCTTTGACATATAACTGTATCATCTTAAAATGGAAGCACTTTGCATATTAGATTTGCATTTGTGCTTGATTATACATGTGTAGGTGAAATTAGGGTTAGGATCTTGTGGATCCTCCTAGATTTCCCTCTCCATAGCTCTTCTCTCTAGGTAGGACCTATGTATTGGTCCTCCTAGGCCTCATCCTACTCTCTCTGGGCCTCTAGGCCTTCTTAACACTTTGGCACATTCCCCCACCTTCCTAGGTCCCCGGCTGACCTGGGAACCTCTCAGCAACTTTCTGGTGACCTGCTTGAAACCTCAGGTCAGGGTCAAAGTTGACCTTGACCTAGGTCAGGGTTGAGGTCAACCTTGACCTAGGTCAGGTTCAAGGTTTAACTTGACCTAGGTCAAGGGAGAGGTTGACATAGACCTCTGTCGGGTGTTGGTCCCCGCTTTCAAATCTAGAGCTTATCGGGGTCCGAAGCTTATAATAGGTCCCCGAGTTCGGATGCGGAAGTGTTTTCTCTAATATTTGAATTAATATGTTCCCTCCTTAGTTGTTAATTGTGATTGGACCATGATTCAAGGTGAAATCTGAATTTGGATCTCTTGCATTGCCCTAGAAGGCCTATGTTGAGATCTCTATATAAAGACTCTCTTTTGCCTTCATTTGATCATGAAACAAAATCGGGAGATGACATGATGAAATGATGATGCAAAAAAGAAAGAGGATGATATACAAGGACAAGCAAGGAGGACATGTCATCATCTTTAATCAAGCATTTTGAGGACAAGCTATGGTGGATCTTCATTGAAGCAAGAAGGCTCTCTCTTTAGATCTACTATTCACAACATTCAAGCATTCAAAGGACATTATCATGGGGTAGAAATTATGGATTGTGAGTTGATAGGAATACTTTAGCCTTGGGGTCTTGGTATGTTTTCTTTGTCATAATCAAATCTATGCATTGCTTTCTCATTTCCATGTTATGTTAGGATTGTTAATCTAGAAGGTTAGATCTTGATATTACATGTTTAAAGACTCTTTTCAAAAGAGCAATACACACACCCTATACATTCTATATTTGGCTATTCATGGAGGTGGAGATCACCAAAATGGGGGTTTGACTAAGGAAAAACCCTATATAGCCACCCCAAAATCCCTCTTTTCAGATATTTGCAGGTATTTTTTTTGGGAGTTATAGGTATAGGATAGCAGATCTGAGACTAGATTTGGATACCCTTTTTAGCAAACTTCCGAGATCCGCAAACAATTTTTCTGTCAACACTGTGCAGGTCAAGGTTGACATTATTGGGTCAGGGGTGACATTTGTGGGTCAAGGTTAACCTTTTTCATAAGACGACATCAGAACGGAAAAAGATTTTTGGGTTTTGTTCATCTCTGTGTTCTAGTTTAGGATCAACTGTCAGATTTTCTAGAAACTCAATACTGACCTCAAAAAACAATTTTTTCCAGATCTGCTACATTATGAGGTAGGTATCTTATCTCTCTATTCTTTACATACTCCCTTCAATCCTTTTATCATAATAATTAAGTGTAAGAAACTAAAATTGGCCTTAGGATCTCTCTCTCATCTCATTATGCAAATATTATTTAAGAAATCCTTTATGAGCCAAATTTAGACATTACATTTTGGTGAACTCGCGATAGACAACTCTTTCTTTTCCTTGGTGTTAGATTTACATTTCATATTAGATCTTGCATGCATATAGAAGTAGGCTTTCTTTTATGCTCTTGCATTTATATTTCAAAATTCATAAAAATCGCAAAATTAATTTCAAAATACAAAAACATTTACATTTTTCATGCTTGTAGTGTTTCCTTGTGTTCAACATGTATGATTTTTGTTTTGAATACTTTGATGAGGATTTTGTTGTACAAAATGATAGATCCCTTAATGAGGTACATGGAAGTGAGAATTCAAATGGTTCGAATGAGATCCTCATGGATCCTATTCCTATTTCATCCTCCTCCACAACCTCTTCAATTGACCTTTACCATAGAGTGTATGCATGGTTACCTTCATATTCCTCTACTTGCAACATCGAGATACCTAAAATGATATTTCCTAAACCTTTGATGATGGTAAAAGGATGTCCTCGAATAACTATTAAGGGTAAACCCAGAGATCCCTTGGATTTCTTTGATAACACGGATTCTGTTTTGCATGCTTATCGCACACAAAATAATCCTCAACCCACTGTCCCAGTAACTTTACCTCCTTCTCAACCCGTGCTTCCTCAAGCACCTAGGTTACCTTCTTCCTTTAATGAATATGACTTAGTGGAACAGTCACATGCTACTCCGGCTAAGATATCTTTATGGGAATTACTTCAAACTTCTCCTACATATCATGAGGCATTGCAAAAAGCTTTATCTACTCTCCCTGCTACGCCTCCTAATCAAGAGAACATTAATTCATTTATGGAGTGCATGCATACTATGCCTTCTGTACCTCCTATTATGTTTTCCAATAATGATCTACCTATTGTTGAGGTGCAGAATCAATATGATGCTCTTATGGTTGTTGTCTCTATTAATCAGAGTATCATTCGCAGAACAGTGATTGATAAGGGATCTGGGCTTAATGTTTGTAGCATGGATATGCTTAGGTAAATTAAGGCCAATCTTACAACTATTCAACTGGATAATATTCCTATTTGTGGATTTGATAATATTGCAAAGAAAACTTTGGGTATTATTACACTACCCATTAAAGTTGGTCCTATACTTCTTTATACTCCTATCCATGTTATGCCTGGACCACTCAATTATAACCTTCTATTAGGAAGACCCTAGTTACATACTATGCATGCGGTTCCTTCTACTCTCCATCGTAGGGTTAGGTTCATTTATAACAATTTAATGTACACACTACATGCGGATGATGCACCAAATCCTTGCTTGAATGCAGAATATGCTAAGATTCCTGAGCCTATACAACCAGTTAAAAAACCTGAACAACCACCTGAGGTTAAACAAGATGAGATTTCATCTTCTTCCCTGATGGAAGATGATTGGGGAACATTAGATTTTAATCCTACTTTTATAGGAGAATATAAAGTATTAGATTTGGAATTGATGAAAGAACAAACTGAGTTTGAAAAACAAGTTTTTATTCCTTCTCCACTTTCTAAGGAGTTAAAAAGTAACTTTGTTGCTGCTTCTCATGATGAAACAATCAAGATAATAAAACCAGATCGCTATGACATTGTGACATATGTCGCTCCTTTAACTTAATCTGATATGGCCGATAGGTAGGGTTTTGGTTATCATTTACTTAAGAAATCAGGATGTAATGGGAAAGGTTGTGGTAAGTATGAACAAGGTATACAAGTACCCCTGGATAATGAAGGATGTGATTATACTTATGGGTTAGGATTCAATCCTTATAGGCAACCATCAACTTTTCCTCTTAATGTTAATCATATTTGTGGTGGACATTTGAAATTGGTTAACCCGCTTCTTCTTGACATGGATCAAAAGCCTAGGTTGGACATCTTTCCTGAGGATGAAGCCCTCGCTGATTTTTTAGGAGCTTATCAAGATTTACCTACATTTCATCATAAAAGGAGGAAGCAGTATTGCCTGAATAGTGAAGCCTATTTTGGAGAACATGAGGAATCGGATATTTCCCCTTTGCTAATATATTCTCCCATACAAAGTAATTTATTAATAACTGAGACCATTGACATTCAAGTGGACAAGAATGATGTTGAAAAGAAAATCAAAATTGGGAAGTGTTTGAGTCAAGATGAGCATGATCAATTGGTTTCTCTCTTGCTTGAATATAAGGATATCTTTGCTTGGACATATTTGGATATTCCAGGTATAGATCCCAAAATTGTCACTCATAATATTGTCCTTAAACCCAATGCTAAACCTGTGAAATAGAAGATTCGCAAGATGAATCCTAGCATCACTTTACTAGTAAAAGCTGAAATTGAAAAATTACTAGGTGTTGGATTCATCCGCTCTATTGATTATTCTGAATGGATTTCCAATATTGTGGTTGTTTTTAAGGGAGGAAATAAAATAAGAATGTGCACTAATTTCTGAGACCTAAATAAAGCATCCTTAAAAGATGACTTCCCGCTACCTAATATTGATATGATTGTGGATTCAACAGCAGGTCATGCATTATTGTCTTTTATAGATGGATTTTTGGGTTATAATCAAATCTTTATTCCTATTGAGGATCAACTTAAAACCGCATTTATTACACCTTGGGGGACATTTTGTTGGGTCATGATGCCTTTTGGATTAAGAAATATAGGAGCTACTTATCAATGCACCATGACTTTGATTTTTCATGATTACATTCATAAGATTTTGGAATATTATGTGGATGATATCTTGGCAAATTCTATACAAAGAGAATATCATGTGTTCATTTTAAGACAAATATTTGAAAGAATTAGCAACTACAACATGAGGTTAAATCCTAAGAAATGTGCTTTTGGAGTTGATTCTGGAAAATTATTAGGATTTATTATCTCTAAACGAGGCATAGAAGTTGATACTGAGAAGATTGATGCTATTGTTAACATGCCTCCTCCTAAGAATATTTCTCAATTGCGCAGTTTACAAGGTAAAATACAATCTATTCATCTCTTTGTTTCTAACCTAGCTGATAGGACTGTTCCTTTTACTTCTTTACTCAGAAAAGATACTACTTTTTCTTGGAACCATGAATGCAAGAAGTCTTTTGAGAAATTTAAACAATATCTAGCTAATCCTCCTATCCTACAACCTGCTCAATTCAATAAACCCTTTTATCTATATACTTCTGCCACTTCCAATGTTGTGAGTGCATTGTTAGCTCAACATGATAGCGATAGAAAGGAGAGACCAATATACTATATTAGTCAGACCTTGTTGGATTATGAAACACGATATACTCAACTAGAACGACAATGATTGGCTTTAGTTTATGCTTGTCAAAAACTCTGGCATTACTTACTCAATGTTGAATTCAATGTGATTGTTAAATTCAATCCTTTAAAACACCTTTTCTCAAAAACTGATCTCTCCGGTCGATTAGCAAAATGGGTGATGTTTCTCACAGAATTTGATCTCAATTTCATCCTTCAAAATTCAATTAAAGGACAAGCTTTAACTGATTATTTAGTTGAAGCTCCTTGTCCTCATTCTAACACAACTATTACCTCAGTAGAATTCCTCGATGAGCATATATTTGCAATTAAACAAGATGATACTTGGGAGTTATATTTTGATGGCTCTAGATGCAAGACAGGTTTTGGGGTGGGCATTATCTTGATCCCTCCTACGAAGAAACCAATTCCTATGTCGTATAAATTAACTTTTCCTTGTACTAACAACATTGCGAAGTATGAAGCTCTTATAGCTGGTTTACGAGAAGCTTTATCTCTTCATATTAAAAAATTAGAAATTTACGGGGATTCACAATTGATTGTGGAACAAATCAAAGGAGGTTATGAAACTAAGAATGATAAGATGGCATAATATCATGATTTGGCTCTGGATATTCTTTCACAATTCTCTTCTTACACAATTCAAACTTTACCTAGGAAAGATAAACGACATGCAGATGCCATGGAAAGCATGGCTTCTTTGGTTTTTCTTGAGAATAAAAATGAGGATTTTCAATTCACTATACACACTCTTAAATTCCCTGCAATTTTTGATAAGGTTACTATTGATTGTTGTAGTTTGCATTTAGATAAATAGTATTCGCATATCTTTCATTTTCTGAAAGATAATACTTTTCCAGAATCGGCAACAAGGAACACATGTAATCATATTAGAAAGCTTGCAGACCGCTATATCATTTTAGGGGAAACACTTTACAAACGTTCTTACAATGGTTTACTATTAAGATGTCTTAACAAAACTGAAGTACTTGTAGCTTTAGCAGAGGCTCACTCTGGTTCTTGTGGAGGACATTTTGGTGGGAAATCTTTAGTTAATAAAATCCTCAGAATGGGATACTATTGGCAAACAATGGAACAAGATTCCTTTACATTTGTCAAAAATTGTCCTCAGTGTCAACAACATGGTAATCTAATCCATGCTCCTACTCGTGAGCTTCGTAATCAAGTTGCTTCATGGCCTTTTAACATTTGGGGTTTTGACCTTATTGGAAAAATCTCACCAGCTTCTTCTCAAGGACATACATACATTCTCACGGCTACGGATTACTTTACAAAATGGGTAAAAGCTATCCCTCTTCATTCTACTACTGCAGATGTTATCTGTGATTTCATCTTTAACCATATTATAGCACGATTCGGTATTCCTTCAATGATAGTTTTGGATAATGGTACATCTTTTAAGAATAAAGAATTCATGAAATTCATGGAGAAATATCATATACAACATAGATTTTCTACTCCCTACTACCCTCAATCTAATGGTCAAGCTGAAGCATCAAATAAGGTTATTGAACAAATATTAAAGAAAACAGTCAATAAACATGTGAAAGATTGGCATACACAACTTACTTATGCCTTGTGGGCTTATAGGACTAGTGTTCGTACGGCCACTGGCACTTCACCTTATAATCTTGTTTATGGGACTGATGCTATCATGCCTTTGGAATTAGAA
>MU226695.1:820195-830378 GCA_018584345.1 Thuja plicata
AAACTCTAATAGCATATATAGGAAGTAAAGTTCTCAGTACCTTTCTCATAATGGTGTTCTCATCAATTGTTCCATTAGCCCCTCTAATGGTATTTACAACTTCTTTTACTCTACCATAGTACTGAATGACATTTTGACCTTCTTGCATTTTCATCTCATCAAACTTACCTCTTAGACTTTCTGATTTAGCTCTCAGCACATTTGTGTCTCCACATAGACAGTTGCAAGTTTGTCCTACATCTACTTTGCATTTGTGCAGCTCTTTATATCATCAAACTCTGAATAGCTCAATGAGGAGGCGATCTCCAACATTGCTTGATTGTGCTCCTGCTTTTCTTTTAGTTGTGCAGTAGTGAGAGGAGCAGTAGGTGGTACATAGGCATGTTCAATAAGTCACTTAGCATCATCTCCAATACTAGCCAAATGTAGTTTCATCAGGCTCTACCATGCAGGGAAGTTATCTTTGTTCATCTTAGGAAC
This sequence comes from Thuja plicata, assembly GCA_018584345.1. Classification (NCBI taxonomy): domain Eukaryota; kingdom Viridiplantae; phylum Streptophyta; class Pinopsida; order Cupressales; family Cupressaceae; genus Thuja; species Thuja plicata. The sequence goes on from MU226695.1 coordinate 820,676, forward strand.
CTCCTTCTTATACATCTTGATCTTTTCGCTCCATGTACCTTCAAACTATTTTCAGGAGACCAAAGCTCTAATACCAATTGTTAGAATGAATTTAGAATAACTGAGAGGGGAGGGGTGAATCAGTTATCCTCAGGTCTAGATGTAGAAAATAAAAAAAAATTGTACTTCAGATCTACTCGGCAGCAGTAGCATAAGTCAACAACTTTAATCATGCAGTTTACTGTCAATTGAAATTAGCTTGTAGAAACATAGCAGTAAAACAAACCATAAGCATTCACACAAGTTGACACAAGTATTTAACGTGGAAACCCAATATGGGAAAAACCACCAGTAACATGCTACCAAGTTTTCACTCTTCTGAAGTGACGCCCTGTGAGGAGTCGACCCTGTGAAAGGTTACAATAACACACTGCTAGGTGTGACCTGGTTAAAAGATTTAATCACCCTGTCAGGATTGGCCTTGTTAGAGGACTTAGAACATTACAATCTAAATGTCACCTTGTTAGAGGATTTATACAAATGACTATTAGGTCAACCTTGTTAAAGGATTTAACTAATACAATGGTAAGAAAGTAATCAGCAGTTGTGATCTGGTACATACAACTTACTTTGCAAATTCATATCTAATTACAGCTCTGATGTTAACTTACTAGATAGCCTGCATTGTCATTTCAACCTTCTGATCTGCTTGGAAATATGTCAAGCAATCACACATGCAACTCTCTGCTTTTGTATTCAGCCTTCTCTGCTAGATCATGCCAAATAGTAAATCAATTATGCAATCCTCTTGCATACACATCCACTCATCCACACACAATGAATAACCCCTTGAGGTTATCATATACCTCTTTGTTTAGGTAAGATAAATCTTTTTCCGCTTAAACAAGATCGTAGATCTTAGTTTAGGTCAGATCCAACGGATCATTCCATCTTTGCATTACATTTACTTCTCCAAAGTAGTCTCTAATTAAATCTTGAAACCATGCATTAATTACAGTTACCCGTACATTAAATGATGTGGATCAATCTTTAATTAAAATTACATATCCCAATAAAATTAACTAAGTCGGCTAGAGATCTCAAATCTCATCATTAATCCAATTACTGTAAGTCGGCCAACATCACTATTTTCACTCAAAAATTTCACGGGTGCTCGACATTGAACAACTTTGCTTGTCACAAACAACTTTACTCGACACAAGCAACTTTGCTTGACACAAGCAACTTTGCTCGGCACATAACAGCCAAAAAAATTGTCTTTAAAAGATAAACAACTAATTACTTTGCCAGAGTGCCAACTGATCAAGTACCCTTTTATTTTCCTTAACTCAACCATTCACTTGGTCTGATTGTTAAATCTTCTGCATCAACAATAGATATGGTACTCAAACAGATAACAATAGTCTCACCAGTCAAGGTTTGACAGCAATGACAAAATAACAATTGCTTGCATTGTCACTTTCCAATAGTAGCAACATATTCTGCTTCTGCAGTAGACTGTGAGATGCATCCATGCTTCTTGCTAATCTATGTGACAAGTCTGTCACCCATAAAGAATGCTCCTCCAGTTGTGCTCTTCTGGTCATCAAGATTTCCAGCCCAATCAGCATCGGTAAACACCTTAAGCTCAAATTTTCCTTCTGTTCTATACCATAAGCCGAATTCCATAGTATTCTTTAGATATCTTAGAATTCTTTTCACAACAGTCATATGTGATTCCCTAGGGTTAGCAAAAAATATAGCAACAATTTCCACTGCATGTGCAATATCTGGTCTAGTGTGTACAACATACATGAGTTTTCCAATCATTGATTTGTGCAAAGTCTGATTTACCTCTGTTGTCTTGTCTTCTTTTGTCAACTTACATCTAGTAGCCATCGGTGTTCCAACTGGTTTGGAATCTTCCATCTTGAATATTTTGAGGACCTCTTTGATGTATTTGGACTGTGTAATGAAAATACCTTCACTTTGTTGAATGATCTATAGACCAAGAAAGAACTTGATCTCTCCAAACATAGACATCTCAAACTTTGTGCTCATCTCATCAGCAAATGATTTGCATAGCATATCATTACCTCCAAATATGATGTCATCAACAAATATTTTAGCAATCAAGGTGTTAGCATCAGTATCTTCCTTCAAATAAATATTATTGTTTTCACTAGTCCTTACAAATCCAATACTTATTAGATAGGAATGAAGTCATTCATACCAGGCTCTTGGAGCTTGTTTCAATCCACACAAGGCTTTGTGAAGTCTACATACCATGTCCCTCTTGTTTGGATCAATAAACCCTTATGGTTGTTCAATGTAAACTTCTTCTTCAAGTATTCCATTTAGGAATGTTGACTTGACATCCATTTGGTATAACTTGAATCCTTTAAATGCAGCATAAGCAAGCAGTATTCTTACTCCTTCTAGCCTAGCAATAGGTGCAAAAGTCTCTCCATTGTCTATACCTTCCTCTTGTGCATACCCTTTGCATACTAGCCTTGTTTTGTTCCTTGTGACTTCTCCATTCTCATTCAGCTTATTCCTGAATATCCATTTTGTATTGATGACATTCTTGTCATCTGATCTTGGCACAAGTGACCATGTTTTTTTATTCTCAATCTACTCAATCTCATCAGTCATAGCACTTATCCATTCCTCATTATCTAGTGCAACATTGACAGATTTTGACTCAAACTCACAAATTAAATAATTTGATTTTAAAGACTTACTTCTTGTTCTTGTACCATCTTTCTTATCTCCTATGATCTGGACCTCTGGATGGTTCCTTCCTACATATCTTGTAATTACAGGTACAGTTCTTTGTCTATCAGCTTGATCATTATTTTGATCTTCATTATGTTCTTCATCACCTTGCACATTATCTTTATCATTATCCTGACCATCGGTATTTGCAGCCTGATGCTCGAGAGCAATGATTTGTAGCTCAGGGGCTCTATATTGTTGGCAGGGTAGAGTGTCAGGTTCCTCATTGTAAGTGAACTTATTATAGTCCTCTAGTTCTTTAGTGCTTTCTTATTCATTCTTCTCTGCAAATTCATCTATCTTTACATTTGCACTTTCAATAATTTTGTTAGAGGCTTTGTTTAGACATTTGTAAGCCTTGCTCTTGGTAGAATACCCTAGAAAAATTCCTTCATCACTCTTGGAGTCAAGTTTTCCATTTCTATCATCTTTTAATATATAACATTAACTTCCAAAAAAATTGAAATAACTTACATTGGGTGTGTATCCGTACCATAGATCATAAGGTATCTTCTTGTTGTCTTTTTTCAATTGTACTTTGTTCAGTGTGTAAACAGCAGTAGTGACAGCTTCCCTCCAGAATATTTGGGTGATGTCTTTTTCTATCATTAGTGTTCTAGCACAATCAATTATTGATCTGTTCCTTCTCTCAGCAATTCCATTTTGTTGTGGTGTTCTTGGTGCAGAAACCTGTCTTTTTATACCATGCTCATTACAAAAGTTAGTGAATTCATCTGATATAAACTCACCTCCTCTATCTGATCTCAAACATTTTAGATCCTTACCACTTTATTTTTCTACCATGGCCTTATACCATTTAAACATCTTGAATGTTTCAAATTTATCTTTTAGAAACATAACTGTCATCATTCTAGAGTAATCATCAACAAAGAGAATAAAGTATCTATCTCCATAATAACTCTTTGTCCTCATGGGTCCATATAAATTAGTATGGACTAATTCTAGAATTGCAAAAAATGTATGGGTTTTTCTTTTGAAACTAGTCTTTGTCATTTTACCTTTTTGACAGTTTTTACACATGATGTTGTCGGGCTTGGTCATTGTCAGTAAGCCTCTAACATTTCTCTTTTTGCTAATTTTCATCATGACACATTCTTTTGTGCCATAACCATATGTCTTCATTTGTAGTAATCAAACAAGTGGAGTTAGTATCATTTAGATAGAATAAGTTACCTTTTGTCTGCTCACCGGTACCAATCAGATTTCTAGATTTGTTGAAGATCTTTGCCTTTTTGTTTTCAAATGCTACTTTGTGTCCTGAGTTATTCAACTGAGAAACACTCAATAGATTATAATTCAATTCATTTACCCAATAAGCATTCTCACACTTTATTTGGTTATTCAACATTAGTGTTCCTCTACCTTCAACTGGACAAGGTGTGTCATTTCCCATTCTTACTGATCCACCCTTGTAGTATTCAAAAGTCTCAAAATTTTGCTTATCACTGGTCATATGATGAGTGCAGCCACTATATATGATCCAAACATCATTTTTTCTAATTTTAGATATGAGATTTGTTTCTACATACCTTTCTTCATCATCATCTGAATCATCCTTTACAGCCACAAACACCATCTCAATGTCTTCATCAGATTCGGTGTCAGTATCATCATCCTTGCATTTTTCTAGGTAGCTGACCTTCTTTCTTTTGTCCTTATAGTCTCGGGTATCTCTTCTTTTTTATTGTTGGTAGCTTCTATAATCACCGATGTTAGACTTCTTCTCAAAAGATCTGTCATCTTTTCTTTTGTTAGTACATCTTGCAGCAAAATGTCCTATCTCTTTTCAATTAAAACAAACAAGTGGTAATTTACCTTTGTATTTACCTTTGCCTGTATGCATTCTTTTGGCCATAAGTGCTTCTATTTCATCAAGATCATATTCTTCACTTTCACTATCACTATCTTTTCTCATAGTGTTTTTGTGACTTAATTTACTTATTATCATAGAAGTTTTGAATGCAAACTCTATGTTTGGTAAGACACTATTATCAAAGTTATTCATCTCAAATGAAATCAGTCTTCCAATTAAACTGTCTAGAGTAACATTGTTATTTGCTAGTGCTCTCATTTCTTGAATGGTGGATACTCTAATAGCATAAGTAGGCAGTAAGGTTCTTAGAATTTTACTTACCATTGTATCTTCTTCCAGTACACCTCCAACTCCTCGGATAGCATTGACTACCTCTTTATTTATTGTGCTATACTGAGTGATGTTTTCTTCTTCTTTCATTTTGAGATCATTAAACTTTCCTCTAAGGTTTTCTACCTTGGCTCTCAAAATATTTTTGTCACCACCATGTACAAGTTTTAATTTGTCCCACATCTGCTTTGCATTGTTGCATTCTTTGACATCTTCAAATTCAGCATCAGAGAGTGAGGAAGCAAGCTCTATCATCATGCCATTATGTTCATGTTTCTCTCTCATTTGTTCAATTGTTGGTGCTCCTATGGGCAACACATATTTAGTTTCAATGAATTGAGTAACATCATTACCAATACCTAATAAGTGGAGTCTTATCCTGCTTTGCCATGAAGCAAAATTATCTTTGTTCAACTTGGGCACATCTCGTATGTTTATCTTGTGATCTTTGACTTAGGTCTTGAAACCTTCCTTCTAAGCACACAAGCTCTGATGCCAATTGTTAGTAATAACTGAGAGGGGGGGGTGAATCAGTGGCCTCAAAACTTATCCTTATTCTAACCACCAATCAAATAAACCTCAGATTATTATGTCCCTACAAGATGCATGCCATGAAATACTTATAATGATTAACTATCTGTCAGTTTTCCTTGTCTGTCCTTATTCTCCTTGATTACCGATAGGTAGTATAACTATTTACCAAAATACAGTAAATATGTAGAGTATACCGATAAATCTAGTGTTAACTATGTCAGATACAAAATAATAAAGAAATGAATCATACACACATAACACATGAATTTTTAACGTGGAAACCCTGTTAAGGGAAAAAACCACTAGAACCGCTACCCCAAATTTTCACTCTTCTGAAGTGAACCCTGTTAAGAGAAAACCCTGTTAAAGGTTACAAACACACTGTTAGGTGTGCCCTTGTTAGAGGATTTTACACATATAGGTTGTCACTTAGTATTGGGCATCTAATGTTGCCATCCTTGAATCAGCCTCTCTCTTAGACTGTCAATAGGCATAGGGCATATCCAATGCTACTTTCATGAATCAACCTTTTTGGAACTCCTTGGGATGTACCTCAATATATAGAAGACTATTAATTCCTGCTCTATTAAGAGACTTGATGCTTCAATGGTTAAACTGGAACAAAATGACCTGTTTCTAATGCAACTTGAATTGCATATTTTTATATCTATTTAAGTACATTACCTCTCTGATCAATGTATCAATTCAATTCTTTTGTGCTCCATACTTTTTGCTTTGTGATGTTGTGTTCACTGTTCATTGGTGTCTGTAGAATTCCTTAGCTCTACTTCAGCTTGATTGATCAGTACTGCATGAAGTTGTTCTTCATTAGTTTCTTTTTAGCATCCTCTTTCTATTCACTCCCCTTAATCCCTTTTCATGTGATACAAAAATGAATTAAACTTGTCTCTTATATAGACATGATATTCACTGTTTCTTTATTCTTGATTCTTGATTCTTGGCGTGAAAAATAATCTAGCCAATTTTGATTTAAAGCATAACTCCTGATTTATCTCGTAATTATCTTTATGCCAATTGTATAAATCTCCTTTAAATCAATCACTTAACTCTAGTCAAATAAAACAAAGAAAACAACCAGTTAAGTCTATCTTTAGCTCTTGTCAGCTAGATATTTTGTCATTTTATGAACCCTCTGATCCATCGGTCAACTCTTTAGTTAGACATTGGTTACAACTGTCAGTTCCATCGGTGTGACTCCAATTAGCTTTGGGATCTCCGTTCGTTGGGCAACTCTACTTTCAGCTCATCGGGCATCCTGTGGTTTTTCTTCGTCAGGCAACGTTGTCTTCTGCTCATCGGGTATCACTGTGACTTTTCTTCTTTGCCTTTACCGATGGTGTGCACTCCATCGGTGTTGTCGTTCACTTAGTGAATACTTAACTTTTATGCATTATTGAAAGCATAACCTTTGTTCTATTGATTCTTTGAAGTCTTTGGCATTTTATACATGATCGTATAGATGATATCAAGTTTACATCAATAACAATACAAATCATTAACTGATTTAATGCCTTGCATTATCTTCAACTTAACATTATCAAACATTTAATCAATTACATGTCATCAATTACAATTTTAATTTATATTCTTGTGGCAATGATCGATTACATTAGTGTATGTGTGTAGATGAACAAGTTATAATGTGCACTCTTTATATACTTTTTTGTGTTGTCTTCATTCATCTTTATTAAGTACCTCTTATAATCCTTCTATAGATGTATGTTTAAACCTTCCTACTCATTGCCACATAGTTCAACCCATCTAATCTATAATGTGTGACCTTGACAATGGTCCTATGATCTGGCCAAAAAAACCATAGGACCCTAGATTCTTTTTTAGTCCACCCTATACCTTTCTCCAATTCTTCCCACTTTGAACCCTTTTTCAGATATTCTACTCCCCACATGGCTGCCACTTCTTCTATGTTCGCATCTTTCATTTCTTTATACCTATATCTAGGCTTCCTAATTTTTAAAACCTCTTGTACTTTATGCTATTTATTATATTCATGATATGCATATTTTATTAAATATCTATCATTAAATATATTAATATCTCACTTGTAAATATTATTAATATTAGAAAAACATGCAAAATTGAGCATAATTCTTAGAAGTACAATTGTGATATTTTTTTATTCAAAAAATAAAAATAAAAATTATTGGCCTCTTTGAGAGGTAAACCCCTTTAATGGAAATGCTCCAACATAATATTGAATCTAGGATACCCTATTTTTCCTTAAAACCTTAATATAAAGGCATCACAAGGAATTATGAGGTGAAATCAATGTGGGGTAAATACACACTTACAATAAAAGAATTATTATTATATTATAATTCCCATAATAATGGTTAAGATGTAAGGGTCCAAACACCATAATACTAAATATTAGAATATAAGGGTGCTAGCATTCCCTCTCCTTTTGTAAAACCTTTTACTCAAGACTTGAACTGTGATAATATTGTTGAATTTTGTGGATAGGTCCCCAAGTGGCATCTTTCAACTACAACCCCTTGTTAGGATTAAGTAATACTGAGAAGGGGGGGTGAATCAGTATTACAACACTTTAAACTTAAACTTAATAACTTCCAACTTAACCAGATAATTGCATAAATGAAAAGAACATAAATGCAAACCACATAACTCATAACACCATTAATTTGTTCTCGAGGAAACCCTAGCACAGGGAAAACCCCAGTGGGGATGGTACCCACAAATATGCACTAAAAGTATACTATCCATGTTAGGAGACCTAGCCCTGTTAGGATCTGAATATTACATTAGTATATTTCCCCGTTAAAGGAATACAAAACCTTGTTAAAGGTATACATTGAGCTCACTGCTCATACAATCAGAAATATATTGAGATGTTACAATGTATATCAAAAATGAACATAAAAAAGAATTTGTTATGGTTAGGTAGTTCCAGTTGTAGCTTGCATCATCATCTATCTGATTCTGACATCACAATGTATCCATTCATTTGTTTGCATCCATACCATACATTCCATCCATCGTATCTTCTTCGCTTCTCAAAAATATCTTCATATATAAACATTTTACATATCCAGACGACTTCCAAATACATCACAAAATGGATTCAACACTTATACAAAAAAGTAAATACAAAGTCGGTGACCTTAAACTACCAAAATATAGGTAATACACAATCCAAATCCAACATAGCATGTTTGGATTCCACATCATACTCCCTGAACCATCGCAACCTTTCATCTGTCCTGTATCACTGCAACTTTATCTTCACATGCCTTCAACATACTATACAACTTACTACGATCGACCCTAAAATATAAGCTACCTTAACTGAAGGTCATACAAATCTCAAAATAGCTTCCCCTAAGCCCGCATGTCTTCATTCACCATAGATTGTGCTCGTTGACCAAAACTGTACTCCTGTACCCTACAAACCTACTTTCTAGACTTATTCAATTTACAAGCCTTAACCCCAAAACTATGTTTCACACCAAGCGATCATCCATAACATATGTGTTGTCATAAATGACAACCCTAATGTTTTCCTAAACACTCCTGAATGAGCCACTTGCCAACACCTCTTTCATTTGACTAAAACATCTATGGTGTTGTAGTCAAGAAGTTTCCATGATAATTAGTCTATAATAGCATTAGCTAAAAAATAATGGAAACTTCATCATCCAAATATAAATCGTCAACTAAATAAAGAAATGTTGTCCAAAGACCTTAAAAACAAGTTGTGGATATAAGATGTATTGGATGGAGGTAGATACAAATTGCATGGAACTTTTTCAACCTGATGTAGCATATGTAAGATATATTCATTTTGGTCTTGTTATGTTTGCATGCAAGATTTTAAGGCATTTTCTTACAAGGATAGAAGCTTAGAAATATCAAGATCCCTTTTAGCAAATATTTTCTCCGAATTGTGTTGATATGCTTATTTCATGTGGTTCTATGCAAATACCAAAATATCCTTGAAAGTGCAATGAAATACTCATGATGTCCAAACATAAAATTGGCCAATTGTACCTTGTAATTACCTAGCAAGGAAAATGTGAGGATGGTAGAGGAATTATAGGAATCTTGTACCATCATTCTGCAAGGGGTAATACTCTAACCCATATGGTTTCCTATTTTGAAGCAAAGCAACATAATTACATCTCCAAATCTATTTCTTGTTAATGTTTGATAGTTGTGTGAGAGATCATTCTCACATGTATTATATATATA
>MU226695.1:836864-848353 GCA_018584345.1 Thuja plicata
GCAACAATATTGTCCTTACCCTTCTTGTAGGTGATCTCATAATCATACCCCATGAGTTTGCTGACCCATTTCTGTTGTGCAGGGGAGGATACCCGTTGTTCCAGGAAGTATTTCAGACTTTGGTGATTGGTCTTGATGCAAAAATGACTCCCTAGGAGGTATGGACGCCACTTCTGTATAGCATGCAAAACAACCATAATTTCTTTTTCATAAGTAGATAGGGCTAGATTCTTACTAGAAAGGGATTTTCTAGTGAATGCAATAGGATGGCCATCTTGAAGGAGAACAGCATCCATTCCATTGCCGCAAGCATCACTCTCAATAGTGAAGGGCTTGGAAAAATATGGCATAGCGAGAACAGGTGTACTGCACATAGCTTGTTTCAGTTGTTCAAATGCATTCTCAGCAACATGGGTCCAGGCAAAAGCATCCTTTTTTAACATATTTATCAACGGTGCTGCAATCTTCCCGTAATCTTTGACAAACTTGCGGTAATATCCAGTTAGCCCCAAAAAAACCCAAAGGCTCTTGAGAGTTTTAGGATGTGGCCAATTTTTCATGGCATCTATTTTTGTGGGATCCACCCGAACCCCTTGGTGTGCAACAATATGTCCAAGATACTCCACTTCCTCCTGGCCAAACACACATTTACACTATTTTTCACAGAGTTGATGATCAAAGAGAAGTTGCATTATGAGCTCCAGATGATGGAGATGCTCAGCCCAGGTTTTGCTATATATGAGGATATCATCGAAGAAGACCAGAATGAATTTTCGGAGGTATGGACAAAATATTTTATTCATCACTGCCTAAAATGTTGAAGGAGCATTAGTGAGGCCAAAGGGCATGACTAAAAATTCATAGTGACCATCATGTGTGCAAAAGGCTATTTTAGGGATATCCTCCTCATTAACCCTAATTTGATGATACCCAGAACGAAGATCCAACTTGGAGAAAAAACGAGCACCATGAAGCTCGTCAAGAAGTTCATCAACAACCGGGATGGGAAACTTATCCTTTATGGTGAGATGATTAAGTGCTCAAAAATCAATGCAGAGTCGCCAAGACCCATCTTTCTTGCGGACAAGTAGAACTGGAGAAGAAAAGGAACTGGTACTAGGGCGAATAATACCTTGCTTCAGTAAGTCACGAACGAGCATCTTGATTTTGGTCTTCTGATGAAATGGGTAGCGGTAGGGCCTGATGTTGGGTGGAACACTGCTGGGAAGGAGCTGAATACGGTGGTCCTCTGGGTGAGAAGGGGGGAAATCCTACAGGTTTAGCAAATACACCTGAATACTTATCCAAAATTTGTTGTAGATCTGCAAGAGTACTAGAAACCGCTGATGGCTGCATCTGAATGGAATGGAGTTGAGTGATGATACCATGTGAATTCTTCTTAAGAAGCTTTTCCATATGATGTGAACTAATGATGCTGAGAGATCCTGGCTATAAGCCTTTCAAAGTGTGTTGTTTCCCATTGGCTGAAAACTTCATCCAAAATTCACCAAAATCCCATAGAATGGGGCCAAGAGTGCGTAACCATTGGGTGCCCAAAACCACATCACATCCACCTAAGGGCAAGGAAAACATGTCAGAGCACAAGTTATAATCTCCAATAGAGAGACACACATTGCGAAATTTCCCTTTGCAAGGTAAAGTGCCCCCATTGGCAATCATGACTTCAAAGCTAGAGTAGGGATGGACAAAGCAATCAGCTTGTTTGGCTATTCGGGGGTCAATGAAGTTATGAGTGCTACTAGAATCAATGAGTATAGTAAGAGGGATCTTCTTGAAGAAACCCTGGACCCGCATGGTTTGAGGGGTAGTGACTCCTTCCAAGGCATGGAAAGATATCTCTGGTTGAGCTTCTGGCGAAGGAGGTTCAGGCTGTTGAGGCTCAACCTCATCATCCACTATTTCGTGAGCATCTACATATTCTTCCAGTTTAGGTGGAGAATCCACATCCAAGAGATAGAGCTTTTGCTGAACACATCTATGGCCCCAAGACCATTTCTCATCACAATTATAACAAAGCCCTTTTTCTCGATGGGTCCGCATCTCTATTTCAGACAAGTGCTTGATAGGAGTAGTTTTGGGAGCTGGCGTGACTTGAGGGTTGTGAGAACTCGTATTTCTGAATGGAACAAAATTGGATCTGGAATGTTGTAGAGAACTAATCTTGTCCTCTGCTAACTTAGCCAACCCTAGGGCTTCCATCATTATAGTGGGCCGGAACATTTTTACTTCAGATCGAAGGGCATCCTTTAGACCACTGACAAAACAACTGTGAAAGAATTCATCAGACAATCCCTCTGTGTAATTAGCTAATTTTTCAAGCTCTGTCTGGTATTCTCTTACAGTGCCTATTTGGCATAGTTTACTGAGTGCTCCTGTGAAGTCATCAAAAGCACTAGGGCCAAAAAGCTCCAAAAGGAGTGTGCACAATTTTGTCCATGTTGGGTCTACATTAGCCTTGATGTACCAACGGAACCATTGAAGAGCTTCATGTTCCAAATGAAAATATGCAAGCGGGACTTTATTGATATCCAGAGTATTATGCAATTTGAAATACTGCTCTTCCCTGTAAATCCATCCAGTCATATCAGCACCATTGATGCGAGGAAAATCAAGTTTCGGTCCCCAAAAATTGCCAGAAGAGAACCCAGCGTCTCCAGAATGCTTGCGGTTCATGGCTGAATTCTGAAGAGTGCGACCGAGAAATTTGTCATCTAGATCTTGAAGTTTGGTTTTAAGGGATGCAATTTCCTCCTCCATGATTTTTGCTCCTGTACATGTAACAACCATATAGTAGAATTTTTATTTTTTATGTTTTTGGAAATGGGTAGAAAAAGAGAAACATAAACTTTTTCAGTTAGGGCAAACTTGGATTTGGGAAAAACTCACATGGTAAATTAGTGTTTGACGAGTGGTTGGACACTCTCTGATGAAAATGGAAAGATAAAAATGAGGGTTTCAAGGGTGGGGAGGCAGAATGGGCCGAGCGATCCAAGAGGGACAAGGGAGCAGAATTAGGAAATGAACCCGGTGGCCAGATTTGGTGGCGATTGGCTGAGAAGTGAAAAAGTTAGGGCAGACCCTAAAATTAGATAAATGAGGGATTTAAGGCTTCGATATGTGAAATTTGGGGTAAGGTCTTCAAGGAAGGAAGTATGCAGAATGGTATTTCAGCGGTTCTGAGGAACTTTGAGAGGAAACAGAAAGAAAGCAAGGAAGATATGGCTAAAAAATGGAAAACATTTTTTTTTTTGGAATAATCTACTCAAGGAAAATCACCCAGATACGTAATAACTGAAAATAAGAACTGCAATAACAAGAAATTCTAGGATTGGAAATGAATCCAGATGAAAAAAAGGAACCTGAAGGCTACGACGAAAAAAACAATTTGACAAAATTTCCACCTAGCGCGCCCAAGAAAGTGCTTTGATACCAGATGAGAGGAACCTCCTACTGCAATATGATGAGCATGCATGAAATAACAAAAATATAGAGCAACAGTAGAACTCAGAGTGAATCTATTGATCATGGGCCACTTTGAGGGGGTAACCTCCTTTGAGCAAGCTCAATACAATAAATTCGTCGGTGTTATTCAAAGGCCTCAGCACACACTTATATACTAAGTATAATCTAGAAAAGTATTACTACCTATGCATGTGGGATGATAAAATATACTCATGGAACGACTTACAAAGAATATGCGTCCAACAACACTAAACTAACAAAATAAACAGAAGGAACACATAGGTTCCTAACAATAGTCATGTCTATTTTCTAAGCAACTTTATGTATAAGGTTTCAGGTCTCTTCAAAACCTATTTTACTCATAGTAAAAACAATTCCTAGAAAAAAAATTACTAGTGAAGGTGGATTCATGGCCACATCTAATGGAAGTGGTAATACCATGTATAAAAAGGAACAAGAGAGAAATAAAGAGGTTTTATAAGGGTTAGAAATGAAAAAAAGCGGGTCTGATTAAAGAGATGACCAACCACTACAAATTAATTTATTTGATGCCTAAATTAGGCAATACTTTGAAATAAAATCCATATAATTTTTCTATCCATACTAAATCAAATTTGATAATGACTCCTAGATGGTTGGCTGCTAAAGGATGGATTTGGTTAGGACCTTCCAAGATTTTGAGGTACTTGGGAATCCCCTTTTCTATGTCTCCTTCACTAAAAGAGATGTGGGAGTGGATCTAATCTAAGGTAGAGAAGAAACGTGTTAAATGGTAGACCCACCTTCTCTCACTGGTTGGGAGGGTTCAAGTTATGTATAAGGTTCTCTCCTCACATGTCATAAACTACTCCTCGGTAAATTAGAAAAGATTCTTAGGGATTTTCTATGGTCAAATAGGAAATGAAGTAAGAAGAGGCTTTGTCTCTCTTGGGAATGGTGTTGTACTCCTAAAAGGTTTGGAGGACTTTGCCTCAAATACCTTAAATTCCACAGTGTGGCCCTAGCATCAAAATGGATTTTTAAAGCTATTATTGGGGATGAACCCTGGAAAGTATTAATAAGAAATATTCTAGCTATGGATGAACCCTGGAAAGTATTAATAAGAAATATTCTAGCTATGTCAAAACTAAAAAATATGTTAAAATGTGGCCAAGGGTGGACATATTTGATGCTATATTGGGGAATTTTGAAGTTAAGATTTTTGGCTCAGTGATTTTCTCCTATTTATAGAAGGCTTGGGACTCATGTTAGAGATTTGATATGTAATAGAGGGGTTGTGAGAGGTCTCCCTTCCTACTATGTCCTTGATATGTCAATTTGGTGGGTAATCCATCTTAATGATAAACCTCTCACTCTTACTCAAAGCTACTGAACAAAAATATGGAATTCTCTTTGTATTAATTCCATTAGTGATCTATTAGTTGAGAAAATATTTAGATCGTGGGGAGAAATTTTTTTATAAATATATGGTTCCTCCCACACATAAGAAAACATATGCATTAATTTCAAAAGTAGTGGGCCCTTTCTTTCCAAATAAGATGATTTTCTCTAAGAGGTATCTGGAGTAGATTAAATGGAAGGATGGAATGAAATTTTTGGTTATCTCAGTCAAAAATATATATGAGATGTTAAAGGATAATTAGGATATTCATGTATATTTCAATAATTGTTGGTCCCTGGAATGGTCAGACTCCAAATGGCTGATAGTGCTTAACCAATAACACTACTGAACCAAAAAAACATGTTTTGATTGGCTTATTTTATTGAAGAAGATTTTTATTGGGAATATGTTGAGTTCTTGAGGGATTTCCTCCCAAAAATAATCTATTTGCCACAAACCCAAGACCATTGAACACTTGTTTTTCGAATGCCAATATGCAATTTATTTGTGGCCAATATTTTTTGCAATACCTATCAGATGGAATGCCAAAGTTGGGTTTTCATGGATTGAAATTCTTGTTGGATATCCTAAAAAGTTTTATGCTTATTTAAATTGTTGTTGGTTTGTATTTTCCTATGATTTTTTGTGGAAAGGGAGAAACAAAGAAATGTTATATGATAGAAAGAGGCATTTTATTGAGTTTGAATGTAAAGTTTTTTATTTGATGATTATATTACAGGTCTTGGCTACCTTGGAGGTGCTAAAGGAAAGGTTAATGACCCTACTACATGAGGGTGTTGTGTTAGTATACAAAGCCGATATAAAGTCTACTCACTTCTTTGCAGACAAATTTTACTAGGAGGAACTTAATCTTTTGACTCAGTTCCGTGAAGAGAAAGGTGTCACCAAGGAGTAAATAAAAATTGTTAACAAGGCACCCAATAAAAATTTTGTGGCTAGGTGGTATGTAATAACAAATCATAATATTAAACCTCCTTTGGGGGTGTATGAATGTGACAAGGTAGACTGTAGCGATAACATCATAGGGTCATGGGATACATGATGACCATGCTTCTCTATGATTTTTTTATTGAGTTTTGGGAAAGGAAAATACTTTGATATAATTTAAAATCTCACAGGCGATGATGGATATATATTATACGTAGTTCAGTATTAGTTGTTATATTATTAGATTAAAATACTGAGCAAGCTGACAATGCATAAATTATGTAATTTTTGTATACTATTCTCAATAAAAAATGGTAATGTTTATAGGTTCCCAGAGTATTTATTTAATTTCTCCTTACTAACATTAGCAAGTACCACATGTTGTAATGTTTTTTAATATCATTTTCATACCAATATAGAATAAATATATGGTTTTTAATATCATAATTCTTAAGGAAGCATGCGTTATAAAAGGGGATGAATTATAACTCTTGTAAGAACTTGACCCAAAGAGAATTTTTTTGAGAAAAATAATATTTCCTTTGTAACACAAGTAGTGGGCGTCACATTGTATTTAAGCTTGGTTATGGGATTGATTTCTAGATAATGAATAAGATATTAAATCTATGCATCATACTATCACTATTTTTTAATTTATTAGTACATCACAATACCATTCTTATTGGACAAGTAGTGTTCTTTTTTCACTCTCCCTCTTATTGATCCATGTTTCCATAAATGAATTTATATGTTTCCTTTCAAATTATGTTTTTTTAATCTCTAGATCTTCTTTGTGATCCATGGGGTTTTCCATCTTTAAGTTCTATATTATCCCAATGATACACAGGATTCAATGTTCATATATAAGTGTCATGATGTTAGCAAAGCCCTTCTTCAAATTCTAGAGCCTTGGCTTCATTTGTGGCCCTCTTTTTGTGGATTTTGACTAAGTCATTTAACTAACCCTTTAAGAAAGAATTGTGTGTTATATTTATCCAATATGAAAGATCTTTTTTATCATCGGCCTACTTCAATATGTCTTGCATCTTCCTTTTAATTGTTACCACAACCTTTGATTTCCTTTTGGTGAATCAACAATTATAGTATATTTTTTATTAAATTAAAAAAAGGGGTTTTGAAGGGGGTCTAGAAACTCTTTATGAAAAAAATGCTTCTTAGGAAGATAACATTAGCAAAATGACAACCAACCAACAACAAAATAATAGGAAACAAATCAGGCATAATGAACCAGAAAACACTATTGTAATTCCTTCATAAGACGAGAAACTTGCACATTTTTTTGGATCATGCAATCATGAAGATTAATCACTTCTTAGATGATCTTTTTCTAGTCCTCCAAAGGTTTAAAATGGTTGCAAGTTTTGATCAATGACTCTTGTACTGGGAAGTAGTCATTTTTCCTCTCTCTTTGCTAACATCATGACAAACATCATTACCTTTGAAATCTTTACCAAGATCATCACTATCAACACCATTGATGTTATGTTTCTTCTCTTGATCCACGACCTTTAGTTTTGTTGGTATGTGATGATTGAACTTGCAATTTTTTTAGGGTTAGGGTTAATTTTTTTAATCAGTGAACTATCTCAAAAGGCTTGATAAATAAGTGGTTGTGTGATGTGAAATCATCATATTATAATTTTCTCTTTGCTAGATAATAAAATAAGTGTATGAATATTTCTCTAGTGGATGTACCCCATATTGGGTGAACCATGTTACATCTATGTTTTATTATATTTTTGTCTTACTTATTTCTACATTATCTTAATATTGGTTATTGCTCATATCTTCCAAAACCCTGCCAAGGTTCTTCACTTGGTTATTGAACATTTGAAGCCCTTGTACACTATTTTGAATAGAGGATTTGTTGACTTTGACCACAACTACAAGTTTTTGATGCACTTTTTTTTATTCTACCTTCATAATCATTCCTCAAAATGTTTGTCCATAACCACATTCTCCAAAATGGACAACATTTGGAGTCGTCCTCCTTATTTTTCTCATGACCAACCCATCCATTAGATCTTTCCAATCTACCTTAGAGATCCAACAATATCACATAGACAAGGTTAATCTTAGATTAAATCCATTTAGACAATCTAAACTACCCCATGGCACCATCTTTGACAAGCTCGGTGACATCATCAATGTACTCAATATTACAATTATAACCATAAATATTATTCTCTGAGCCAATCTATGTTGCACTTTAGGGATATTGACATCAAATTCCTCCTTTCATCCTTTCCCTCATCCCTATATAAATCCTTCTCCTTTTCCTCAAGATGAGTCTTCTTCCCTTTCCCTATAGTACCCATCTTATATTTACAAAAAGATTTGTATTTTCCATTATTATGGCCAAATTTTCTCTTTTTTCCTATTAGAAGCATCATGCTCATCTACCTCATCATGAGTAAAGGATCCATTACACCAAGAATTATGAGCTTTAGAGAATTATTTATGGATTTTCTTCGGGGAAGAGGAGTCCCCTTTGCAATCCTCTGTGATCCACTCTTCTTTATTAGTAGAGGCCTTATCCTTAGTATTCATGCTCATGTATGAATAGAAGACTTGAACATGCTTTAAAGCTTACAAGATTTATTTTTTTAGGTTTAGCCTGCATAGAGATAAACTTTGCATATTCAATAATTAATAAGATTAAACTCTCATGTAACACATAAAACCTAGCATTCTTAGTATGATATATAATCCCAACTTATAGAGAATACATAAAGTAGAAAGGAAACGAAACAAATTGTTTGTTGAAGAAATTATTTAAAAGAATAAAATGATAGCTAAACAAACCATAAAATCTTTCATTTAAAGGAAAACACCTCATTATAACATTTTCAACCTTATCCCAATAGGGTTTAATGGAATTGAAATCATAGCTATTGACAACTACCCTCACAAGTTTATTCCTCTCTCCTTTTTTGAAGAATTAATTCATGGCATAAATGAAGGTCATGCAGTCCTTGTAAATCTTATTATCAATATGCGTTTAAGTGAAATGGAGTGGAAATAGGAGTCTTAACTTATAAATATGAACTAAGAATTCAACTAATCACTATTTCAACTTTTCATTGAAAGGAAGATAATCAATTATATTCAACTTCAGTCCCAAAGGAGAGGTAGATGTTGTATGTGATTATTTTCCTCTTTTATTTTTCTGTTGATTAGATGTGATTAGGATAAGAAATTATGTATGAATTAGGTGAATGTTAGGAAATTGACAAGATTCCACATAAAAAAAAAATATAAAAAGATTGGAAAGCAAGCACACAAGTACAAATCTAGAAATGAGATACAAAGAGAAACCTATTAATGCAACTTGACACTAAAAATATTGGTCAAGTATGCTAGGCACCCTAGAACTAGAGGTTCTTTCAACAACTAAAACTTTGAATTCTAGATCAGGATGTTGAAATAGATCACTCCCTCTAAAATCTAGCCAAAAAAGTGTCAGTTGCATGTGCAAATTGGTATAGACCATGTATTTTTTCCTATTCAAAATCTATAAATATATGTCTCAGTCCGCTCTCCACAACTTTGCGACTTTCTCCTTGTAACTTGCACACTTAAAAGAGGGAAAAATATGTTAGAGTAATAAAGTATTTTCACTTATTAATTAAATTAGTATTGATTTTTTTTTATTTTACTTTTTGATTGGTAAGAGGTCGTAGCCAGAATATTATATTAATATAAAATTATAGAATTATAGACCCTTGTTCAAAAGAGAAATAGGAGGAAAGAACTGGGTAAAGAAAACCTCTTGTATTACTCACAAAAACCACATTACAAGTGATAGTTTGTTATGCCAAATAGGTCAAATTGAGATGTAACAGTAACAGATAGATACCTTCCCTGGCAGAAATATCCCAGCATTTAAAATCCTCTCTCTCTCTCATATGACATTCTTGACCCATCAGACATATTGGATTCATAACCCAAAACTTAGCACAATACTTGGAATGGATCACAGTGAATATGCACTTTGGTAAATGAAGACATAAGACAACATGATATGATCTTAATTATAATGCAGAGGGCATCTCTGAAGATAATCATAAAAAAACTTCAACTACAGATTAATTCTTTAATTTCGTCCATGATGCAGCCCGCCATAGTCAAAATAAGACCATACACACATAATGTCATTGAAGAAAATAGGGGGATAACAAGTAGATAATGGAGGCATTCCAATATGAATTGGTTTCTAAGCCGTTAGCATCCCCACAACTGCATAAACCCAATCTCGCTAGAATCAACACCATACCACTTTTACAAAAAGCAAGAGACATGTTGCCATCTGGAAAAAAGATAGGTCATATGATACGAAATGAAAATGACACCAAAAAAAGCGTCACTTGTCAGGGGCACCCAGGCCCTTGACATTTCATAAAATGATCAACTCTATTTCCCAAGAGAGGGGCTCCCTCCCTTGGTATTATTCAATAACTTCTTAATACTTGCAAAAAATTTGGCAAAAGCTTCTTCCTCTCAAAGTTCTTTCAATGATTTTCTACCATTTCCTTTCTTTTTCCTGTCAATCTTCATTGTGCCTAAGCACTTAGCAGTAGATTGAGAGCTGAGACTCTCCTCAATGATCTCCAAGCCGTCATCATACTCCTCCAAATCATGAGATGCTAATTTAGTCTACTCGACAATATCGACCCCCAGGGTGCTTTCTAATGGTTGAGAGGCCATATTAATAGGCTTTGCATTACTGAGACCCTCAACCACTATAGTCGGCTGTGTTTTAAGGGTCAAATCTGATGGTTCATGGGAGAAAGATTTGTGGAGACTACTACCATCATTTTCCCCAATATCATTTGGAGCCACCTTAATTTTCTCTCTCAATTCAGACCCATGGACAACTTTAGGTAACCATACCATTGTGTTTTTCTAGGTCAATTTACATTCTTTGGTAGAATTATTTCTTCTCCTGCAATGGAGACAAAAGAATTTGTCCTCTTCAACCTCGAGTTGTTGCTCCCAATAAGAGCCCCTGACCTTGAAAACCATCTTCTCTTGGATTTTCCTAACAGAAACCACCTTCAACTTGGCATAATGAAATAGGTCCCCATTTGCAATATCCAAGTCCAGATCAACCAATGTGCCAAGCGAACTGCCAATTTTCTCTAATGCTTCTTCAATCCAATATTCCATTGGGAGATTATTTAACCTAATCCATACAGGTTTATCATATGGACAAGTCTTCCACGGATCAAAGTTTTGATGTCATTTCTGCATGTAGAGCGGAGTAGAATTCATGGTCCACAACCCACCCTGGAAAACCTTTGAGCGCTCATCTTTGGAGGCAAAAATTACCACAAAGAACTATCTGGGTATAAATTTGATTAAAATCGGTGTTTTCCAAACCTCCTCTACCCACTTGATTATCTTGGATCTCTTAGTCTTAATACTTGCAAATCTTCATATGAGCCCTAGTTTTTCCATATAATCAAGATCTTCCCTAACCTCCTCAGTGAGATCGATCACCATCCCTTCATCTGAATACTATTAGAGTAATAGTCTATCGGGGTTACCAATTTAAATCATTATGATCTAATTAGTAACTTCCCTATTCACTCTAGTTTGCTTCAGCTAACCTTAGGCAGTTTCTATTTTTGTTAGAGTTTCCCTTTTAGGGTTT
>MU226695.1:850605-864602 GCA_018584345.1 Thuja plicata
AGGAGATAGTTTTGTAAATCATTATTGTTGAATATAGAAATCATTTCTGTCAACATGGTTTTCCTGTCTCTGGCCTATCGGCCGCCATAGCTTTCTGGATCCTTCTCTCTTCTATCTGCTTCTTCTTATTCGTAACTGTCTTGCATGCAGGTGTTCTTGGGTAGATTGATGTTCATCAATCCTAACAAATACTATTTTTCATATAAACCATGTTCACAGGAGGTGTTATCTACTCTATCTTTAGATGTTCTATCTCGAGGCCATGGTTGGGGGATTCACTCCTCATTGAGCCAGACATACCTCTGAGAATCAATACCATCTCTACCCATTTCACCTTTGGGATTAGACTGTGCCCGATTTGGATCTTGTCACTCTATATCCTTCCATTCCTACATTGATAGCAGTAGATCATGCATCAGTCGTCTCCCCCATTTTCCTTTGATCAAAAGGCTTGGGCATCAAAGGCGAATTTGTTTGGAACCCTCCATTCGCAACCCTACGATGCATCTCCATTCGCAACCCTCTATTCACAACCCTGCAGAGCTTCTCCGTTCGCAACCCTGCGTGGCTTCTCCATTTGCAATGATACTGCCACCTTGGAAAGTGCATCCACCAATGATAATCCTACTTCCAATTATTGATTTAATTATTAAGACACCTTTTCACTTATTAATTAAATCATTATTGATTTAATTATTAAGTCACATTTTTATCTCTAGTTTACTTAAGCTAAACTTTAGGCATGTTATAATTAATTATTCATGCAACCTAGGAAAAAGGTATTTTCACTTATTAATTAAATAATTATTGATTTAAATATTAATTCATATTTTCACTTATTAATTAAATAATTGTTGATTTAATTATTAAGTCACCTTTTTATCTCTAGTTCACTTAAGCTAAACTTTAGGCATGCAATAATTAATTATTTTATTAATTATTCACGCAACCTAGGTTTCTCCACCCTTTTTAGGGTTGTGATCTCCTTTATTAGGATTGATCACTTTGTAATTATCAATTCTTTTGTAATTCTCTCATTTCTCTCTCAGAATGAATATTTTCATCTTTCAGATCTATGTGAGTTTTGTCTCCATTCTTTGCCTTTGTGACAGGTGTTTTGCTGCAGGTGATCTTGGCTTATGAATTCTAACATGGTATCAGAGTCTTGCTGGAGCAGCCTGTTCTTAGATTTTTTGAAGCACCGAGGTTTTCAAATTTTCAGATCTGTTTGTGTGAATCTAGAGGGGATTTTTTATTTGGAGCACTTTGGGCACAAACTGACCTCACGGATGTGCTCAAAATGCCCAAAAATTTCCATATAAGGCGCATCTAATTTGGACAAATTTGTCATTTAAGGCAAAAAAACAATTGCATGTGCCCATTTTTTGGGCACAAAAATAGAGGTGGTGGACAAAATGTACAATTTTCAAGGCGGCAGGCAATTTTTTCTTAAATCATTTTTTTTGGTACCTCCGCTAGTTTTGACCTCCTGACGATTTTTTGCTCATAACTTGAGCAAACGGAGGTGATTTTCACCAAATGAGATATCGTCGAAAAGATGATTTTGAGTCCAACCTGATTTTCTAGGTTTGGTTTTCTGATTTTTTCATCTTGTAGGATGTTTTTTTGGTCAAATTTAGGGTTCCATTTTGCATTTTGGTCTCCATATATTTCTCCTCTGGACTCCATTTTTTAACTTCTACATGGCGTCAGAAAGTTGGTTTTGTTCTCCTTCTTCTTCTATGGGTCTCACACCCAGAATTTGTTCCAAGTATCTTTTATTTTATTTTTTTCTTTTTGGCATTCTGTGTGTTTATCTTGGATGTTTCAGGTCTTGGGACCGTTTCCTTCCTGGATATTGTATACATCTTTTTTTGTAGCATTTCTTTTATGTAAACACACTGAGATAAAGTGTCATCATGCATGCTTGTGATCCCACACATTTTGTGCCTGATTATACTCGCACTATATTATAAAGTGTCATGGGGGTTTGTTGAACCTTTGTCACATAAGTGTTCCTTCCACGACATTAGCCTCATGTGTGTCAGTGACTGATCATCCTCGACATCATACTTTGTTTATGCTTGTACGTTCTTCATCATGCAATATTTCTTGGAAGTCTGACTCAATGTATCTGTCATGTCTCTCCCTGATCAACATTATGGGGGGTATTTCTTGTCTATATGCTTCCTTGGTTCGATGGAGTTATTATATGTATTAAGTATTTGTTTCTATATACTAGGCGGATGCAGTGGATGGTACCTATGCATTTTGGTGAGATGGATCATTTACCATATGAACACTCTTATTTCATTCCTATTTTGGAGGCTTCAGACTTAGTGTTTTTTGCCATCTGTATCTTCAAGTTTTGATGTTTGTCTTGTTTGTCATTCTGGTTTGAGTAGTGTTATTTGAGGGCACTCATGTAGATTATAGCAATTCTTTGACAGTGTTTGCATCTTCATGCTTTAGAGGTGTTCTACATGTTCTTCTTTTGATCATCTCTTCATACTTTGGTTTTTTTTCCATCTGTATCAACTAGTTCCAATGTTTTCCTTGTTTGTCATCCTAATTCGAGAAGTGTTATTTTAGGGAACTCGCGCAGATTACAATCTTCTCTACCTGATCTTTATTTCTATTTTCTGGGATTTTCCCTAGTTTGGAGGCTTCTTTAGTCCTTCACTAGGCTTCATCTCTTTTCGGAGAGGGGTTTTTCCCATTGGTTTTTCTCCTTTTCTCCTCTTTAGAGAGTTTTTATTGTACTTGGGTACCTGATCAGGCCTTGTTGTCGGGACCCATTTCCTGCTTTTAGTAGTTGTTTCTAGGTTTTTAGCTTCTCCCTAAGTATATCTTAAGGGGGGTGTTAGAGTTAAAATGTATTTTCACTTATTAATTAAACCACTATGGATTTAATTGTTAAGTCACATTTTCACTTACTAATTAAATCATTATTGATTTAATTATTGAGTCACCTTTTTATCTCTAGTTCACTTAAGCTAAACTTTAGGTATGCAATAATTAATTCTTTTATTAATTATTCATGCAACCTAGGTTTTTCCACCCTTCTTAGGGTTTTGATCTCCTTTATTAGGATTGATCACTTTATAATTATCAATTATTTTGTAATTCCCTCATTTCTCTCTCCGAATGAATATTTTCATCTTTCAGATCTATGTGAGTTTTGTCTCTATTCTTTGGCTTTGTGACAGGTATTTTGTTGCAGGTGATCTTGGCTTATGAATTCTTTGAATTCTAACAAAATATTGTGTTGTATAGGAGTTTTCCTAAGTTAAACCTTGGGTGGGAATTAACCTCCACTACAACAATGATTATTAGAGGAGATCTTACCCTTGGTAGGGTAAATGTTGAAAACCTCAAGGAAATGTTGAATTGAAATCATATTACCTTAAGATTGATAATGGTGGTGATGCAATGCTCTTTGGATAAGACCTTGAAGTGTTGATGCAATAACATAACATGACAATATATAAGAGGACCAATCTTGAAAATACACTTGCATGTAGGTTGTTGTAGCTTCTTGCTACTTACATGATGCTTGATCAAGGATTTGGCATTCATACATGATGAAAATATGATCAAATGGATTGTAAAATATGCATTTATATAGGGATAATGAGGTATTTCCTCTTTTAGTACAACTTCTAATAGTCATATCAAATATTAGGATATAATAGAAAATGGTGAGAACCAACATTTAGACACATTTTATTTTGGGCCCTTTTTAGTGGGAGTCCACTAGATCTATGACATTAGATACCATTATCCATACACAAAATGGTAAACTAAGGGTGGTTGTAGTGTACACAAGCCTGGACATTGGATCTGATCTCCTCGTGAGTATATGATGATATTTTGGCAGTGAGAAGTCCAAGAGTAGGTTTGAAAAGAGCTATGAGAGGGCACACTAAAGCAAGGGCCCATAAATGATTGTTAAATTGTAAAGGGTTATAATTTAGGAGTTTAAAAGAAGCAAATGACAATCCTTGTTTAATGGACCTCTATGAGAGGATAGGCTTAGACAAGGATCCATTGATATCAATTTGGGTATTAGTATCTTTTAATAGTGTGATCACCATGGGATATAATTCCATAAGAAAACTAAAGGCCTTCAAAACCATAAAAAATATAAGGCCATCCAACCCTGTCACATGCTTTCTCAAAGTTAATTATAAGCTTACCAACAACTTGATTAGCATAGCTGGCCAACTCAATAGCTTCACCAGTGATAAAACCAATTTGGAAATTTGATTGATAAGCTCGAGGATAATATTTTTAAGTCAATTGGCTACTTTTTTTCAATATCTTATTTGAGAAACTAAAAAGGTGACAAGTATCTAGTTCTTGATGAGGGTCCTATCTCATTCTATTAGGAATTATCATTTGCTTGGGTTAATTTCCTCATTTTGTCTCTTGTAGGAATATTCTAAAGAATCTCTACAAGTTGTTTGTCCTTTTGTGAGTTCCAACAACTCATTCTCTTTATTCAAAATATATTTGGAATATTAGATTTCCTCCTTACGAGGTGACACATTGCACCCACATAAGATGCTAGATGACATGTTTAGACTTAGGAGAACTAATTTGTAACTCCTCTCTCTTACCTCTATATATTAGAGATGTATATCTCTTTTCTTCATGTTGTATTTGTAATATTGTAGCATTTTGCATGCTTTCTCTCCCTCTCTTTCTCTCATTGTAATTTCTCTAGGCTTTTACGATATACATAATATAGGGGTTTTTTTTCTTTGTTCCCCCCCTTACAAATATTGTGTCTCTTTCTTGGATATTTGTATGCATGCTCTTTATTTGGTTTTCTTCAATGGTATCACCTGTAAAGAGGTCATCTCCAACCCTAGATGCTTCTCCCTTTTCAAAACCCTCAAAATTT
This sequence comes from Thuja plicata, assembly GCA_018584345.1. Classification (NCBI taxonomy): domain Eukaryota; kingdom Viridiplantae; phylum Streptophyta; class Pinopsida; order Cupressales; family Cupressaceae; genus Thuja; species Thuja plicata. The sequence goes on from MU226695.1 coordinate 855,515, forward strand.
CTTTTTTGCATCCTCTGAAGAAGGGAGGCCTCATCACAACTGCTGACCTCTTTTCACAAGTATCCAAGCTTTTCACCAGCGCTGCTTTTTCTGCCATTTACCCAACACCGGTCAAACAATATATTGAATCACTTCTCGCTGCTAAATGCCCTAGTCTGGGTCGTCAGACACATGGAGCATGAGATCCAACTCTATAGAGAACCATAGAGTTGAGAATCATTTCAAAAGCAGTGGGGAAAAACACCATTCGAATGCTCAGAAACCCTAGGTTAGGGCAAGGCACTGTGCGGAAGCATCACAACCTATTTTATCACCGACAAACTTTATTTGTTGCTTCCTTGTACTTAAGAGATGTGCCTTTACTGATCCAATTTACACATTACTTATAGCAATTATCATGTCCCTTATAAAATTATGCAAGTAAACCTTCATATAAAGGAGATTTATCATTTTTGAAGGAGTTGTTTGCCCAAATAATCGCTTCCTCGCTAATTTCTTTACTCAAAATTTCAACATCTTTCTCCTCAATTTTAACCAAAATAAACTCTTTATAGACCTCTTGAGCCTCTTGACACCTCTTGTTACCATCCTCAGCAAAGAAGAGATACTCAGAAAAGTTAACAAATTCCTCATTTGCGTTATTCATCCCCTTAAGTGGTACAAAACCATAGTTAATAGGCCTAAAAATTTCCTTGGCATTTTTGGATTTTAGATAGTTAGAAAAAGTTTGGAAACTATATCACCCTCCTTAATCTATTTTAACATAGATCTAGTCTTAAGTCTCTAATTTTGTTTTAGTTTTAAGTTTTCTTGGCTCATGCTTGACTTCAACCAAATTTTCTATCAATAGACATCATTTGGGTCTTAAATTGACCTTTCACATCTCAAAAGTTGCTTTGTATGGGTCATCTTGAATTGACCTTTCACAACTCAATAGCTTCTCTTGTAAACTATTCTCAACAAAATTTTCTAAAGATTATTTTATAAGTAAATTACAAATAAGTAAAGCATGTCCTTGATTATAATTCTATTCCAAAAATCTACACAAACATATTCCAACATGACTCACAATGACCAGTGAAAATATTGGCAACAATTTAAACTTGAATTTTAAATATTAAAAGTTTAAGATTTAGATATATGTGCATGTAAGCGATCTACGCTAATTCTACACTCGTGAAATTGGTATAGTGGTGAATGATAGACCAAAGAATCAAAACCAATTTTTGAAGATGAATTATTATGATGATGACATATGGTAAAGTTACAAGCCATTTTAAAAAAAAATATATGCCACTTATAAACTTGTTATTGTATTAAAGGCACTCTAATCAAAATGGGTGATAACATAAACAATTGAATAATTGAAATGAACTAATATAAAAAAATACAAGTATTTATTTTTCACCATTACAAATATATACTCTAAGTTGAAGGTTAGGATCCATGTGTACCAAAGTAACATAAGTCAGTTTCACATCCATGAATTTGATTTAGAGCGGTCAATAGTTTTTAAAGATGATTACTCATGAGGATAGGATGTAATAAAGTCATAAGCCAAATTCTACATTAGAATATGTCAATTACAAACTTATTATTGTTCAAAAGACGCTTTAATTAAAATGAGCCATAACATAAAGGACACTATAATCAAAATGAACCCATAACCTAAAAGAAAAAAATATATATGTACATAAATTTCACCTTTATAAATATTATTCTAGTGCTGTCTTTCTTTCTCTACAATAATAAAAGATTTCTTAGAGTAAAAATATTTTCTCAATCAAAAGAATCATAAAATATTTTCTAAAAAATACTTGAATTCAAAATTCATAAACTTAATTTCAGATTTGGGCACTCTATACGTGGGAGTGGTTAGATGAGTATAACTTTTAATCATGGCAGGCAAATGGGGTCTTGATAGGATGTTTCTTAGGCTCAGTTGAAATATCCTATCAAGGCCATATATTTAAATTCTCACCCATGTTAACTTTTAGTTTTTTCGATAATTTACCTTCCAGGGGATTCCGTGCCTTCTACCCCCTGCCTACTCAAACTTGTCTCTTTTATGCAACCTCTCAAATAGCTTTTCAAATTTTCAGAAACTATTTGACACTGCTGCTTGCTCAAAATAACCTCCATATCTTTGGATTTTGGGATATTAGTTTTCTTATCCTTACGATGTCCTTAAGCCATCAGGTTTTTGGGTTAAGCGCCAAGTATGTCTTTTTTCCCGATTGTGTGGGTCATTTGTTTTGTTACTTCCCCTTTCCTTTTAAATCTCTACATATTATTTCCCTGACTTACCGTAGTATCTCTATTTTGTGCTCTAGGGCTATCGTCAAAATTTCGGAGTTCATCCACTCCCACTACTTCCAGTGAAGAAAAATGGTTCCCCTGGAACCTGCCTACCCGAACTAGTTCCTTTTATGTGGCCTCACAATGGATTTTCAAATTTTCAGGAACTATTTGACACTAGTGCCTGCTCGATATTACCCCCATATCCTTGGATTCTGAGATTTGGGTCTTCTAGCCTTTCGTCATCCATATGTCATCAAATTTTCAGGATTAGTACCCAAGATTTCCTTATCCCGATGTGTCATCTTAAAATGGAATCACTTCCATGTTAAGAACATTTATCCCTCCTTAGGGGGTGTTTTTGACCATCATCATATTGTTCCCTCATTTCTGCACCCTCTCCTACTTATGTGCCTATTTAGGACCCTGATTGGGCCTCTCCGGACACTATCTATCCCATCTGGCACATTTACCAGGGGTTCTAACTCCCTGGGTCAGGGTCAACCTCGATTTTAACCCAGGTCCCTCTTTCCAATTTGAAAGTTTGTCAATTGTCGGGGGTCATTAAAAGTTCATTTCCCGCTTTTGGGTCGGTTGTTTTGGGTTTCAAAGTGACGAATCTTAAATTATATTTAATATAGGTCCTCTTATGGGGATATAGGTCTAATTGGAATTTAATTCTCCTATGTAGGCCTCTCTAGAAGATTGTTCCCTAGATTGGTATATAAGGAATTTTTCTCCTCTCATTTTCTCAAACTAACTATCTAAGAAGCATAAGCACTAAACATCGACTAAGCAAGAATTTTACATGTCCTCAAGCTTTCAAAGTTTAACCAAGGTTTTCAAGTCTTCCTCTCAAGAATTCAAGTTCTCCATTGAAGATCAAGGATTCAATCATTAAAGCCTTTGAAGGGATTTGGTTCAAGCATTCAAGCATTCAAGCCCTAGATCTATCCATCATGGTGGTGTGATCTTCCTTCAAGATCCTTTGTGCATCCTCAAGATTCATTAATTCTCTCTTCAAGGTGGATTCCAAGAATACAATCATGGAGGTTTGTGGTTTCTAATATTGATTCCAAGTTTTCATATTTACATACTTGTTTACATTTGAAATACAATTGCGTATCTATTGAATATCATAGCTTCATTGTTAGATTTATTTCTACTACTTGCTAGCATTCTCTATTTCAATTATTGATTTCAAGGTTAGTTCCTAAATCAGGGTTTGAATAAGGAAAACCCCTCCCCCCAATAAACAAACCATTTTTCTTACAGGGATAGGTTCGAAACAACGAATTGGAGTGCAGATTCGGATACCCTTTTCGAAAAACTATCGGGATCCAGAAATAGATTTTCTGTCAGAGATTTTGGGTCAGAATCGACATTCTATTCTGGGTCAGAATCAGATATTCTGGGTCAGAATAAAAAATTGTGGGTCAAATGTGACATTCATTTATGGGTTAGAATCGACATTTTTCTCTGGGTTTGAATCGGAGATTCTGGGTCAGAATCATAAATTTTGGGTCAAAATTGGAACTGAACCATATCAGAAAAAGATTTCTAGGTTTTCTTTGTCTCTACATTTTTGTTCCAAAACCAGTTGTAGATTTTCCATAAACTCAGTGCAGACACCCGAAAACACCATTATTCATATTTGTAGCATTTTGAGGTTAGTACTTCTCCTCAATTCATTTCAATTAAAGTTTTTAATCTTCCTAAATCTATCACACACTCTCTTCTATAAAACAGGAGTTGGGGTTTTTCTCTTTATCTCTATCCTTAATAGGTTGATTCATTTACGCATTGATCCTTTCTTTAGGGTTAATCAATTTGGATCTTCCCTTTATGAAATTTGGGATTAAGAGGACAATCTTACCTTCTCCATTATTCCTACATCACATTCAATATATATATATATATATATACATCACACATTATTTATCCTTTACAAATTAATGAACTTCTATTTATTATCTTACATTTTGGTGAACCCGAGATAGACAACTTTTTCTTTTTGGTGTTATATGATTTGCCTCTTTTCCTTAGAGACTAGATTTTGCATACATACTAAATTAGTTTTCTTTTACGCTCTTGCATTTTAAAATACAAAAAAATCTACATACTCATTAAAATATAAAAAACATTTCTTGCATTTCATTCACTATGAGAATCTTTAAGATGCTTTGGTGTATGGTTATTTTCCTCATTATTATTCTTTTAACATCTCTTTATAGTACTTATGATGTTTATGAAAGTATCATCCATTTAATCATGTTTGTTACTCTTCATGTTTCACTTGCTCATGCTATTATGAGATTAACTAATACTAGTCTTCCCACTTTCAAAACTTTCATTAAGGGTTTGTGTAGTGGACTTATTGCTCTTTTGGATTATGTGAAGAATTGGGTTGATGATACCCCATTTACTAATCTTCCTAATCCTAATCCTATCATTCCTAATCTAGTTCCTAATCCTCCTAATCCTGATCATATCATTCCTAATACAATTCCTAATATTCCTACTCCTATTTCTCCATCTTCTATCCCTAGTTCTTCCCATGCTTATGATGGGGCTCAAGCTAGGGTTCATGATGTAGATGTGCAAGAATTCTTTCATTTACCTTCCCCTTCTTATCCGATCCCTGGTCATATTATAGGTAAGAACAAAGAAACTTATTCTAAACCTATCATTCCACCATACACAACATTTTCTCATGACCACCATAAACAATCACCTCTTGTAGAAGCTTTACAAGATATGTACACTACCAGATACACTTTGGTGGATAAACAAGGTTATAAGGGTTTAAGGATCGGTGTTAATTAACATGGCATTAAAAACCTGATTCATTTATCTCCTAAACAATATATGCATGGTATAGGCTTCCCACCTTCTCAAATCAAGGAGGTTGATCTTAACTATCTCCCTCCTCTTCATGTTCTTCTTCCAACACATTCCTTACATCACCCTGATACTCCTCAAGATGTGGCTAAGAAAGTGTATGTCCAGTTAATGAATTCTAAGAAAGAAATTTTCAAACCTATGCCAAAAAATGCTCTTTATAAATATAAATGTCCTTTCTACTACAATAATACACATTTACTTGTTGATTATGTGCATTTAAAACTATATGTTAGAGAAAGAGCTACTTTAGGAATTATATCTCATTCATGTGCAGTATAACAATTTCTTCATAATTTTGATATAGGGCATTCCCCTCATTCTTCTATAAATTAAATAAATTTTTTCTCCTCTTGTCTCTTAACTAGGGGTAAAGAGGTATTTCCTTCCAATCTTCTAGGATCCATTATGCTCTTAGCATGTATTTTGTTTTGATTTTAATCGGTTATTCTTTCTATATTCTATCCCTATGATATTGTATTATGATACATACTTCCTTTGCTCGTAATCATCCATAGATCTCTTCTAATATTCATGATATCTTTTCTAGGACATTTTTTTTGCAAAGATATTTCTTTATTACAACATCTCTTGATATGATTGGTATATCCCTTTCTTTCATCCCTGGGGGGCAAGGCTTTCCTTTCTCTTTGTCTAAGGATCTACTTTCCTTAGCTTAGTGGCATTTGTTTCTTATGCAACATTATTTCCTTATAAAGACTTATGTTTTGGCTATGGATACCCTCTTATATGAGATGTGATTGTCTTAAGTCATCGCCTCTTCTTTATTTTTCAAATTATGTTCTTTATAAACTCTTGTTCTTGCTTTGGGTTAGAGTTTGATTCCTTCATTCCAAGATTCCACTTCCTCTTTATCGCAGGGGGCTTGATGATTGAATCTTTGTTCCCTCTTTACTTTTCTTTGAAAGATGATATTTTATCCTAAGCACTCCTCTATGGTGGGAATATTTTTGATAAGATATCTTCCTCTTTGAGGATCATTTTTTCCATAAGTGACATATCCTTTTCACGATTATCTATGCTCTTAGATGCAAGGGTCAATACTCTTCGCTAAGACTATAGTGTACATTGTTGCTAACAGGATATCTCCTTACTTTGTGAAGTAGGTATCCTCCTTTATCTTACTTATCATGTCTATTAGGTAGCCATGATAAGGAGGGGGCATATATAGGGTCTCCCTTATACTATAGTTTACATTTTACAACATGCTAAATCCTTGGAAGGTAACACACATAAGTTGCTAAATCCTGAAGAGACACATTTTTATTTTTATTTTTATTTTGCTAAATCCTCGGAAGGTAACGCACATAAGTTGCTAAATCCTTAAGAGATACACATTTTCCAATATGCTAAATCCTTGGAAGGTAACGCACATAAGTTGCTAAATCCTAAAAAGACACGCATTTTATATTCCATAGTGATACAAGAATGTGGATTTATGGGTATTCCAAAAGCCGTCAGAAGACACATTATAATTACAAAGCACAGTTCATGGGTGAACCTATTGGGATCTCCCTCCTTGGTGATTCATGGTAAGGTGGGCATCTTACTAGGTGAGGTAATCACTTTCTCTTTCCTCTCTTTCACTTTCATGTTAGTAGGATTAGATCATGAAGCTATGTTATTTATAGTGTTGCTCTTGTCTTGCTTATGTAGTCATGTATGCTTTCTATGATTAATTTCTCTTTGATTTCATATATTTGTGCATGTATGTTGAGTTAGAATCCTTGGTCTGGGGGCTCATGTCCTTGACTAAGTGATGTTCTACCTCATTGTGATCCACCAGAGTCTTTCTCCTAACTTTACCGCGAGTATGTTTGATTTCCATACTCCCGCTAAAGTGGGGGCTTAATGTATCATCTTAAAATGGAAGAACTTCCATGTTAAGAATGTTTATCCCTCCTTAGGGGGTGTTTTTAACCATCATCATATTGTTCCCTCGTTTCTGCACCCTCTCCTAATTCTGTGCCTGTTTAGGACCCTGATTGGGCCTCTCTGGACACTATCTATCCCATCTGACACATTTTCCAGGGGTTTTGACTCCCTGGGTCAAGGTTGCACTCAATTTTGACCCAGGTTGCCCTTTCCAATTTGAAAGTTTGTTGGCTGTCGGGAGTCATTAAAAGTTCATTTCCTACTTTCGGGTCAACTATTTTGGGTTCTGAAGTGACGAATCTTAAATTATATTTAATATGGGTCCTCTTCTAGGGATATAGGTCTAATTGGAATTTAATTTACCTATGTAGGCCTCTCTAGAATATTGTGCCCTAGATTGGTATATAAGGAAGTTTTCTCCTCTCATTTTCTCTAACTAACTATCCAAGAAGCATAACCACTAAACATCGACTAAGCAAGAATTTTAAATGTCCTCAAGCTTTCAAAGTTCAACCAAGGTTTTAAATTCTTCCTCTAAAGCATTCAATTTCTCCATTGAAGATCAAGGATTCAAGAATTCAATCCTTTTAAGGGATTTGGTTCAAGCATTCAAGATTCAAGCATTCAAGCCCTAGATCTATCCTTCATGGTGGCGTGATCTTCCTTCAAGATCCTTTGTGCATCCTTAAGATTCATTCATTCTCTCTTTAAGGTGGATTCCAAGCATACAATCATGGAGGTTTATGGTTTCTAATATTGAGTCCAAGCTTTCATATTTACATACTTGTTTACATTCAAAATACAATTGCATATCTATTGAATATCATAGCTTCATTGTTAGATTTATTTCTACTACTTGCTAGCATTCTTTATTTTAATTATTGATTTCAAGGTTAATTCCTAAATTGGGGTTTTACTAAGGCAAACCCCTCCCCCAAACAAACAAACCATTTTTCTTGCAGGGACATGTTCAGAACAATGAATTGGAGTGCAGATTCAGATACCCTTTTCGACAAACTATCGGGATCCGGAAATAGATTTTCTGTTAGAGATTTTGGGTCAGAATCGACATTTTGTTCTGGGTCAGAATCAAAAATTATGGGTCAAAGGTGACATTCATTTATGGGTTAGAATCGACATTTTTCTCTGGGTCAGAATCAAAAATTTTGGGTCAAATGTGACATTCATTTTTGGGTCAAAATCATAATTGAGCCAGATCGAAAAAATATTTCTAGGTTTTCTTCATCTTTGCGTTTCTGTTCCAAATCCGGTTTCAAATTTTCTAGAAACTCAATGCAAACACCCGAAAATAGCATTCTTCAGATCTGTAGAATTTTGAGTTTAATACTTGTCTTCAATTGATTTCAATTAAAGTTTTTAATCTTCCTAAATCTATCACACACTCTCTTCTATAAAACGGTAGTTAGGTTTTTTTCTCTTTATCCCTATCCTTAATAGGTTGTTTCATTTATGCATTGATCCTTTCTTTAGGGTTAATCAATTTGGATCTTCCCTTTGAGAAATTTGGGATTAAGAGGACAATCTTACCTTCTCCATTATTCCTACATCACATTCAATATATATACATCACACATTATTTATCCTTTACAAATTAATGAAAATCTATTTATTATCTTACACCCGATATAGGGGATCATTTGTTTTGGTACTTTTCCTTTCCTTTTTGTATTACAACATTTTTTAAACCCGTCATGCCGAAATCTTTCTTTATGGTGTTCCCGGACTAACTTTAGAATTTGGAGTTTGTTCACTAACATTGCTTACTTTCTCCGCTGGCCCTTTTCTCGAAACATATGTATATGTGTATATATATATATATATGTATGTATGTATGTATGTATGTATGTATGTATGTATGTATACATATACATATATATATGTATGTATGTGTGTGTGTATACATATATATATACATACATATATATAGTATGTGTGTGTGTATGTATGTATGTATATATATACATATATATGT
>MU226695.1:891772-906876 GCA_018584345.1 Thuja plicata
CACCTAGATCCAATGAGTGCTAAGTGTTCCATTCATTCTCATGAGAGATGGGTTCATGTTGAACCACTACTCATGAATTATGGGTCAAGGAGTTTGACTCAAAAACTACACAGTTAAATCCTGATAGCAATATCACAATTTGACTTGCTGTGGAAAAATATCTCCTACTTATCAATCTTTCATTTATCGAAAAATAGTAAATTGCTTAGTGTATACTGATCAATCCAGTTTAGTTATGTGTAATGCAAAAAACTAAAGTAATGACTCATAAACACATTGACACATGAAATTTTAACGTGGAAACCCTATTAAGGAAAAAACCCACTTGGGACCGGTAACCCAAAATTTTCACTCTTCTAAAGTGAGCTCGGTGAAGAGATAACCCTATTAAAGGTTACAAACACATTTTTAGGTGTGACCTTGTTAGAGGATTTAAATAGAATAGTTTGTCACTTGATATCGGGCATCTCTATGCTACCTTCTATGACTAAACCCAGTGTAGTTTGTCAAATGGTATCTGACATCTCATGTTATCTTCATGATCAAACTTTTTGATACTCCTTGGGATGCATCTCAATATAGAAAGGATTGTTAAGTCCTGCTAGGCTAAGAGACTTTCTGAATCAATGGTTAAACTGAAATAGTAAATGATCTATTCACACATGCAACTTAGACTTGCAGATTTTCAGATCTATTATAAGCTCATTATACCTTTCTAATCAATGTCTCCTTTCAATACCTTTACTCCACTTCTTTCTGCTCGATGATGTTGTGCTTCTACGTTGCTTGGTGTCCACATAAATCTTTAGCTCTTTCCTCAGCTTGATTGATCAGGATTGTATGAAGTTGTTCTTCATTAGTTTCTCTCCAACATCCTCTTTTTCTATTCACTCCCCTAGTTCATAATGAATTAGATTGTCTCTTTATAGACATGATATCACTGTTTCTCACTTCTTGATTTTCTTGTTCTCGGCGTGATCTGCAATTTTAGCCAACCTTGCTTTAAAGCTTCACTTAAGTTTTATACTGTAGATTTCTCCTTGACAACTAGATAAAATAACTTTAAATCTTTTATTTATCTGTGGTTTTAACTTGTCGATGAAAACAAAGTTAACAATTAGTTAAGTCTATCTTTGGCTCTACCAGCTAAGTATTTTGTCACTTCTAAACTTCAGTTCCTTTCAGTGTTTAACTCTTTGGTAGCTTTGGTCAACACTTCAGTTCTCCTCGGGCTTCTCTGTCGGGGTTGTCTGTCCATCGGAGTTGTCTGTCCATCGGGTAACACTGTAATTCTGGCTGTCGGTAATACTTGTGATTTTGCTCGTCGTTAATGCTTATCAATTTTCTTGCTCGGGAATTACTGTGACTTTTCTCTCGAGTTTCTCTGTCTGTCGGGTTCCACTAGTCGTGGGTATTTGTAGTCACTTAGTTAATGCTGATCTATTATGCATTACTGAAAGTATAATCTTTATCTCTCTGATTCTCTAAAGTCTTTTGACAGTTTGTATATAACCGATCAGATTATATCAAGTTGACATCAATGACAATACAATCCATTAACTGATTTAATGTCTTGCATTATCTTTCTACATTTTGGTGATCAACTTAACATCTTCAAACATTCAATTAGTTATATGTCATTAGTTAGAATAACAACTAGTGATGTTCCTCCACACCCTTGGCCACAATCTGAGGAATCGTAAGATCGCCCATAACTTTTGCCACTCAGGAGAGATAGTAAGTTGATACTTCCACAAGGTATTGAAAACTATCTTAGCACTTCGTGTAGATTATTTGTTACCACATGGTCCAAACACTCCTCCAAAAATTAGTGGGAAGGATCATTTTGATCCATACTTCAAGGTACATCTCCTAGTGGTACAAATTTCTTTGTTTAGTGTTAATCCTATTACTATGTGTTCATTTGATTGTAGTTTTTATTTGTATAGGATTGTGTTGGATCAATTGATGGAACCCATATACCAGTCACTGTTGATGTCAACATTTAGAGTAAATATCATGATAAAAAAGGTAACTTGTCACAAAATGTTATGGGTGTCTGTTCGTTTAATTATAAGTTTCAATACATTCTTATCAGTTGGGAAGGGTCTATTGCAGATATTTGTGTTATAGCTTCAACTCTCTCTCGATAAGATCCATTGGTAGTTTCCCCTGGTATGCCAAACCACAGTGTAATATATTGAAGAGTAAGATAAACAATCTATACAATATACTTTTCACATTTATACAATAAACCACACTATATGTATAATGTTTTAACAATATACTTTTTTGGGTAGGAAAATATTATTTAGTTGATGTTGGATATCCAAATGTACCAGGATTTCTGGCTCCTTACTGGTTTACATGTTACCACCTAAAGGATTTTTCAAGAGCAAACCTGATAAAAATTCTTCAAGAGTTGTTTAATGATGCATTCAAGGATGGAGGATCCAACGAAGGATTGTCCAAACTTGTAGCCAATAACCATAACAACAAAAAAAATCAAATAAACAAACATATAATCAACATTCAATTCTCTATTATCATAGATAATCAATTACATTTAACATGTCAGGCTGTAAGGCCTTCCCGGTTACGACCAAATACAAAGATACTTCTCAAGATAAACTATAGATCTTCTGTAAAAAATACAACTCTCGATCTAGATTCTCAAATCCAACACTTCGATCTGCTCTCCCAATCTGATGCCCTAAGCTAAGAAAAAATACAACTTAAATACAAAAGGCAACCAATCAGGTTGGCCTACAATAAAAAACATTGGAGAAACCTCCAACTCAGATTTAGGTCCACACAACCCCTAATGAGAGATCCACCATTAATATCACAATCAAAATTAAATGCAAAAGTCAGCCACTAGATCCAAATCCAAAATAAACAACTCGGTCAAAGGATGATCGAGCAACAGAGTGACTCGGGCAAAGAACACCCCGAGCAATAGAAAACAACTCGGGCAAAGAACACCCTAAGCAACAGAAAAAGGACTCAGGAAAAGAGCACCCCGAGCAACAGAAAATGACTCGGGCCAAGCATACCCGAGTGAGAGAAAGTAACTAGAAACAAGCATACCCGATCAATAGGGAACAACTCAGAACAAGCATACTTGAGCAACGGGGTAACAAAGTACTTCACCGAGCAACCTCCAAACAAGATAAAGAACAAAAGAAAACATATTTTTGTTTGATACAGGATTACCAAGGATCCTAGGATGCTCCTGCATCAGACACCCTAGGTAAAGAAGATGTTCCCATAAAGGAAATCATTAACATCTTAAGGGAATCAAAACAAGTATTCCATACTTGTTCTTAACCCATATCTCCTCTTGCCCTTCATTCCATGTTGTCTTGACTCTGTCCATTGTCCCAAGGTCTACCGAGCAATAGGTTACAAGAATCCATAGACAACACATCACATAGTATCTCATCATAATAATATCCAGTCTTAAAATTAACAAGGCATTGCTCCTCAACCCTAACCTTAGACACATCTTGTATCGAACTAATCTGATAAGGATTAGGATGTTTTCTTCTTCCCAAATTTAACTTACTAACCATCTCTTCTGAAACAAAGTTCTCAGAACTTCCACCATCAATTATGACATTACATACCTTATCCTTGCACTTACATCTAGTTCTGAACAAATTTCTTCTCTGCACTGGTTCATTAATATATGCAGCTAGCCTTCTAGTGATCATAACTTCACCTTCTTCTACAACATTCGCTGAGATTTCCCCAGTCGTCAGGGTGAACTTCTTTTGTGGGCATGAATAGGCCCTACGTCCCTTCTCACCACACTAAAAAAAGTACCAGTGAAATCACTTCTTCCTCTTCTCCCATACCCATGATTGTAATCCTTAGTGGTTTGACTATTGCCAGATCCTACCTCGGTCTATTTAGGATTATCCACCACCTTACTCTCAGCAGTTGTATCAACAGTCTTACAACCTTGGTTTTTGTTATTCTATCTACTCTCAAACTTCTTGTTCAACTTCTCCTCAATCTTCAAATCCATATGATAAGAATCTCCTATGGTTGTCATCCAAACATTAAGTAACTCTTCCTGAATACTAGGTCTCAAGCCATAGATATATCTAGAAACTTTCTCCTTGTCAGCTTCTAAATGTCCAGTCCTAATCAGGATCTAATAAAACTCCTTGGTATACTCTTGCACCGATTTGTTTGTTTGCCTCAAACCTTACATCTTTTTGAGCATCTCCAATTCATAATCCACTGGAATGAATTGTTTCTTCAACTTTTCAACCATTCGGTTCCATATGATGATCTTGTCTTTACCTCTCCGACTTCTTTCCAATTGAACTTCTCTCCACCATATGTTCGCATGACCTTTTAGCTTTGTCTTTGCAAACTGAACTCTATCAAGATCTTCCACTTATTCATACTCAAAGTATTCATCCATCTCATTAATCCAATCGATCAACTCTTCTGGCCTAAGGCTTCCAACAAATGTAGAAACTTCAATCTTAGGTCTTTTCCCAATTTTAGACATAGCTCTCAGAAATCTAGCCTCCTATGGATCTCTGACATCTTCTTCAGCTTCTTCAAAATGATCTTCTTCATCAGACTCTTCACCATTATTTCGATTTTCTCTAGACACATTCTTTCTTTGTAACTCCTCTCACAGATCTTGCACTTGCTTCTGCAAAGCTTGAAAATCTTCAAGATTGAATTCCTCCTTAGTTTATTCCTCTATGATCTTGCGAGTTTTCTTCGGAGGCATCTTCGCTCCACAAATCTCCAACAATTTGAAATCTAACTCCTTCACCAACGATTGAAACTCTGCTCTGATACCACCTGATGCAGTCAAGGATGGAGGATCTAATGAAGGATTGTCCAAACTTGCAACCAATAACCATAACATCAAAAACAACCAAATGCACAAACATATAGTCAACATTCAGTTCTCTATTATCATAGATAATCAATTACATTTAACATGTCGGGCTGTAAGGCTTTCCCAGTTACGACCAAATACAAAGATACTTCTCAAGATCAACTACAGATCTTCTGCAAGACATACAACTCTTGATCCAGATTCTCAGATTCAACACTTTGATCTTCTCTCCTAATCTGATGCCCTAAGCTAAGAACAAAATACAACTTAAACACAAAAGGCAACCAATCAGGTCAGCCTACAATAACAAATATTGGAGAAACCCACGACCCAGATTTAGGTCCACACAATCCCCAATGAGAGATCCACCATTAATGCCACAATCAAAATTAAATGCAAAAGTCAGCCACCAGATCCAAATCCAAAATAAATAACTCAGGCAAAGGATGACTGAGCAATAGAGTGACTCAGGCAAAGAACACCCCGAGCAACAGAAAATGACTCGGGTAAAGAACACCCTGAGCAACAAAAAAATGACTCGAGAAAAGAGCACCCCGAGCAACAGAAAATGACTCGGTCCAAGCATACTTGAGTGACATAAAGTAACTCAGAACAAGCATACCCGAGCAACAAGGAACAACTTGGAACAAGCATACCCGAGCAACAAGGTAACAAAGTACTTCACTGAGCAACCTCCAAACAAGCTAAAGAAAAAAAGCAAACATAATTTTGTTTGATACAGGATTGCCAAGGAACCTAGGATGCTCCTACATCATTTAACCACCAACACTCCTCACTAAAAAATGCAATAGAGCATACCTTTGAGATTTGAAGCAACATTTTCCTATCCTGAGGCATGCAACGTCTTATCCAATCATGACACAAGCACATATTGTTTTAGCATGTTGCATACTACACAAATTTAGTGTTACAGAGGATGAAGTTCCATCTGAAGTAGCTATTGAAGAGGAAGATGATCGTGATGGGATAAATGTACCAATGCTTGAGACATATGGGTTGAGTCAGCGTGATAGGGATGATTGGGAGAAGTTTTGAGATGATATAACAAGTAGGATGTGGGAAGACTATAAACGTCGAGAGTTGTAGTTTTAGGGGACCTTTATTTGTTCTAAAATGTACTTGAATGCAGATACATTAATATACATGATGGTTCCATTGTTCTTTTGTTTGTATCTTCATTCCTAGATGGTTATTGTCTATGCCTCTTTAATTTTCTATCCCTGTTGCATTAGGAAATATAAATGGAATACACCAAGGATTACCAAGTGATGAAAATTAATTATACTATTCTAACGGTGATGCTCAAATCATGTATTCTGATAGTTCACATATAGAAAATTCTTTGAAACAAATGAAGGTTGTAGTCCATTTTTCTGATGATACTCCTTGGTGTATTCCATTTATAGTTCCATTTTTTTTTCTGATGATAATTCTTAATGTGATTTTGTAGAATTTTAATTTATGTGACATATGTTTGATTTATTTATTGTATATATAGTTTTATTGAGTTCTTGGTACTTTCGAGTGTAATTAAGTTATAGTTTTATTGACTTTTGACATCTACATTTTTGTTAATTAATCTCTCCTTTGCCAATATATAAATCCAGTTGTTACCAACCAGCTCTTCACCAATCAAAAAACCAGGCCTTTCAACCCTTATAAATTCTACTCAATATTGCAATTAGAAATATAATCAAATATTTTCAATTCCTTCGAGGACGGAATTCAATGGAAGAAAGAAGTAATGAAAAGCCCTACATTATCCTTACAATTATATATGTGGAATGCTACAGGAACATTCAAGAATGTATTTAAAATAATCATTTTCTTTCTATCACACATTAAGTAAATGTTTGAGAGGTGATTTTAATTTGTAAGCAAACAAACATGTATATATAGGGAATGTAAGCATACAAAATGAGTACACAAATTGTTTGATGAGGAGTCTAGAGAAAATGTTTACTTACAAGTAAGCCCTTATTTGTTTGAAAAAATGCCTCCAGATATTGCAATGCTCGAGAAATCTTGCTTTCTATTTGGTCCTTGGTTTCAAGTTTGATTTTTACATGCTCTCCTACACTACCGAAACATTTTTGTTAGAGGTTATTGAACAATGGATAAATATCTTCAAAAATTTATGGCTGCCTATGATCTACCAAATTGTCATATTGTTTCCTTGGATTTATTGATTTATGTGTTGATTTCTTAACCAAAAGTATTTTTCTTAGGGTTTATGAAGTTCTTGAACTAAATTCATCTTTTGTATACATTGTATAATCACTGATAATAGTTGTTATAGGTTATGTTGTTCACGCAACTCATGATGAACATGGACGATGAGGTTCAAGTGAGCAAGGTATCTTCTTCTTCGAGGAAGGTTATGTGTACAAGATAAATGGAACAAAAGTTTCTAGACTTGCTCCATGAGCAAGTTCAGCTAGGAATAAAAGGTGAAGGGGCTTAAAAGAGGAAGCATGGACCACCATTGAGAGGAGGTTGAACGGGGAGATGAACCTCAATTTGTCAAAGGAAAATTTCAAGATCAAGTTGAAAACATGGAAGCAAGGTTTTAGAGTTATGAGAGAGTTGAGGAATATGAGTGGTTTTTCTTGGAATGAGAGTACTCAATGTGTGGATGTCGTTGACAGTGTCTAGGATGAGCTTTTGAAGGTAACATGCTCTTTCGAATCTATTGATATAAGTAATATTGCCTTCTTATTAAGTTCGTAAAGAAATATAAACATCTAATTCATTCATTATGCCAACATGCAAAGAAAAGAATTAAAAAATGCCAATGTGTATAAGAGACAACCCTTCCAATAGTATAATGACTTAGCCTTTATTGCGGGTAATGACATAGTTGAAGGTACCACAGCTACAACTACTCAAGAGATAGAAGAAGGGCACTATATGGATGAGGGTATCCATTTGGATTATGATGAGGATATCCCTATCAATACACCTCTTAAGACTACAACTGTTTTGGATGATGGCTTTTATCATTCCAATCAATCTAGTGCAAGTGGTAGGCAAAATCCTTCAACACCATCATCAAGGAGGGGAAAGAGGAGGAAGGCAAGCATGGTTGGTTCTTTGGATGTGATCTGTGAAACTATTAAAAAACTACACGAGGGCCTCAGTATGCCTCAAATTATCAAAGTGGATAAATCTGATTTAGATAATGTTTTAGATAGTGTGTATGAGGCCCTCAAAGTCATCCTTGATTTGAGTCGAGGTACTATGCTGAAGGCATATAACACTTTTATGGTTGAACCTAAAAGAGCCAAAGGGTTCTTGAGAATGAATAACAAGGAGAGAGTTGAGTATATTGAAATAAAGTTTGGAGCTTTGTAGTTTATTTAATTTCACTTTAAGTCTTCATATGTAAATATTGGCAAGGTTAAAAAAGACACTTGTTAAACGTTGGAAAGGTTAGCCAAGATACTTGTTATATCACCAACCTACAATTGATATCAGTGTTTGACATTATTTTGTTTATACAATATTTACATATTGTTCTAATGTTGATACTCAAATCATGTGTTCTGATAGTTCACATATGACTGCTCTCTGCCCAAATTATCATTGATGATTATAAAGATAGGTAGTTTAGAATTTAATTATCATATATTGTTGCTCTCTTCCCAAATCACCATTCATGATTAAATTACTACTCTAGCTTGTACAATTTTTGTAGATTGCTCCAACACCTACTTTTTTTCTTGGCATCATATATACATGTGTTCGTGAAGAAGTAAAAATGGATATGCTGATATTAATGTCTAGTGGCTCATGATTGTATATTGTTCATAATTTCAATTATTTAATGTAGAGTTAGTTCACACATGCCAAATGATTTTAAACTGTTCAATTGTATATTATTCGTGATTGGCATTATTCTGTTCCATGTTATATGTCTATACCTCTTGAATTTGTTATCCCAATTGCACAAGAAAATTTAAATGGAATACACCAAGGAGTACCATATGATGAAGATCAATTATACTGATAAATTATGTTGTTCTAATGTTGATACTCAAATCATGTGTTATAAAGTATCAGAACTGTACATTTCTAATTCTTCAAAATTGTTCTGATAGTTCACATATGACTGCTCTGCCCAAATCACCATTGATGATTAGAAAGATAGATATTTTAGAATTTTGTTTCCATATATATAACATATATAGTTTTTAAAATTACTACTCCATCTTGTACAATTTTTTTGTATTTCATATAAAGAGGTATAACTTTTTGTAGCAATTTACAAAAACTTCAAGCTGGAGTAGTTTATGAAATTACTACTCCAAGCAGAAATCATCTTTCTACGATGCCTTCTTTGTGTGATAATCGTACTAGTTTGTTGGGACCATATGCGTAAATGTGGTTAAAAGAGAGGGAACGAACTCTGGAGACTGAAACTTTTTTAGGATTTCATATAAATACGTTGGACAAATTCTAGTAATGTCATGACTATTTTGCTATTTTTAATCTGTTTATGATTTTGTATACAAAAATTTAAAAAATAACTTTATTGAAAAAATAAATAAAAATTGATAAATTTAAAAAACTTATTTGGTATTTTAAACTTGTTTATGATTTTCTATATGAAAATTTAAAAATAATTTTTTTTAACAATTAACCTTATTCAAAAAAATGAAAAAAATAAAAAATTGTTAGACTCAAAAATATTAAAATAATTAAAATTATAAAAAAAAACCTTACTCAAATTCCAATTCCATTTCCAAATTTGTGGAACCCAAACGACGCATCTTCTCATTCATCTTCCAAGTCAACCAAACGGTTCCAACTATATTCCACACAACCAAACAGGGCCTTGCGGGGCTTCATTGTTCTTTACTTCTAGGGTCTCATTACGCCGAAGGCATTCCTTATATGAGCAATTGAGCTGACTAAAAAGATCGACGGTCTAGCATATCATAGAGGCAAAGCAAGACGATGAAATGCATCACAATCATCCACCGCTTTCCTTCATTTTTCCTATTTTCACAGTCATTAATGTTTTGCATGACAATCAAAGTGAGAGATATATCAGTTCTGGAATAGCCGCTTTTCACTGTTGGAAGTCGCCAGTTTTATGTGTGACTGTAGAGTTTTTGGCAATAGAAAGTGGGCCACACTGCACTTTTTTCATTTCCCGCTTTCTTCTCCATATCCATGCACAACAAGATTGATCTTCATTGTATCTTCAAACTTTTGTAACACTGACCATAGAATGTATATGAAATACAAGTGGATCTTGAGCTCCCTTTCCAGCTAGTCTATCATTGATCTTTCCAATGAAAATTATGTGGTGTAAGAACTGCTGAGCATTCATACTTAGATTGAATAAGTATTTGATAGACAACATTATCTTGCAAAAGAATTTCTCCTCTTCCTTTCTACAGTGTAGGCTCGTTGAGGAAAATGTTGTAGAACAATCATCTATAGTCGTTGCTTTTGATACATTTTCTTGAAAAAGAACGCTGAAAGAAAGAATGCTTGTTTTTTGTCCATTACATCGGACCTCACCACCCACAAAAATGTGTGGCCTCTAGACCAAGTGCGAGCTCCACCACTTGCCTTTCATTCAGAATTGTCACTAAAGTTGTTTCCCTGAACTAGCTATTGTGTGTTCGAGTATACATTTTGGGTTTGTAGAATTCACCTTAACCGGATCTCGTGAATTATTAAAATAGTTAACAACAAAGTACAACTAATGAAAGTATTTTAACTTGTGGTAGGCTCTGAAAATCATCAGGGAAGGAACTTTCGTAAGAGAAATCCTTAAGCATAATTATTTTCAATGGACCATCAATATATATGTACTGAATTTGAGTGTGCATTTTGTAGATGGTATGTTCGTTGCTGAGTATATGCGTAATCAACAAAATTGTTGTTAACAACTAAGGCTTAATGGCTATCATCATTGGGAAAGAGAAAACATAGTACTGCGAATCTCACAGTATAATTGCAATTCTGGCAAATTTTCCCTCTAAGTGCTGCTAGGGTAACCACAGTGAAACACGAGGTTTCTATAAAGACGACGAATGAAATATTTTTCGACAGGCGTAACACAAATTTATTGGTGACAGTGTTGTTAGTGGCAATTTCATTTACGACAGTCTTCACCATGTGCAAAATCCCAAATATGACATAAGTGACAGACTTAATAAAATGCTCATCAAGCCAACCTAGCTAATCAAAGTCCTCCCTCCATAGACTCTAATTGTTTGTAGTTTTCTCTCTCGGGAGATTGGAGATGAAATTCCCTATTGGACACATGTCAATTTTCCTCGAAGCTCTGAGATGCAGAGAACACATTTGAGTTTCTTTTGTTTATTTTTCCCATTTACTACAACAAATGATTCTTAACCACTAACGTGAAAAAAAAACATTGGTAGCTTGTTATGAAATGCTCTTTGCTGCTACTCCATTATACTATCCCCTACATGTAACACTAACAACTCAGACACAAACTAGTCATTAATAATTTAATAATAACTACGCATAAAGTCAGTTTCGGTTCACTATTAATGTTGGTTAATATTGGGAATTAGAGAGAAGTGAATTTCTTGATTCAATTATGTCAATTTTATTTGCATCAACGTTTCAGATCATACTAATGATCCATCATCAGAATGAAAGAGAGCTATGGACTGTGGAAATCTAATGTCTAGTACAAAGAATCTTAAAAATATAATTTTTATTATTTTACAATATGGGTTTAGATACATAGTGGAAGCATTTACAAATTTTATATAATTTAATTTAATTTTGATTTTTAAACTTAAAATATATTATTATTATTATTATTATTATTATTGTTGTTGTTGTTGTTATTAATTTTTGATCGGTAAAGGCTGGAGCCAATGAATTTTATTAATCTTAAAAATTTACAAAAAACTCCATTCACTGCGGGCACTGGTAGGAAAGAATGGAGAAGAAAACCCCCAGTCTTGCCTGAGACCGTAGTCCAAATCTTAAAGATACATAATAGTATTTATGAGGGCATTCCCCCATTTACATAAAACAAATGAAGGCATACCTTCATTAATTATAGGTTCAAAATAAAAGGCATTCCTTCTATTTTGTTTTATATTCTTAATTACATTCAAGTTTTTGTCTCTTGAAAACTTTGTTGCCTCATTGTTGTGTAAAATATTAATTATTATAATATATAATAAATATATTATTTAAATTTAATTTTTTAGTTTAGTAATTATATTATAATACATAATAATTGATTTATATATAAATATGAAAATTTTGATAATATTATGGATTAATGAATCATTTATTATTTGAAAGAGTCGACCTAATTGTTGCATCTAATGACGACAAATCTTACAGAGAGAAGCAAGACCATCGAAGCAATATAAAGCGTCGGTTTCTTTTGACCACTTTACACGTCACCGCTTTGTATCCATTTGCATTTTGCCTGCAATCTTATAATCAATGCGAGTCCCCTAGCATTTTTTTTCTACAATCTCATAATTAATGTGAGTCCCCCAACAATGTAAAGTTAGAACTTTGATGCCTTTCATGTCTCCAAGGAGGAACATAGCAATGACTCAAAACTAATCTACAAAGTGAGTTTTTCTTCAGCTCCATAATCTCCAAACGAACTCATTTCATATAAATGGATTTAATGTGTAGCAAGGGGACAATTTAAAAATTAGGGCAGATCCTTTTAAATGTGATTCAAGCAAAAATCAAAGTTTAATGATAGATCTTTGGTTTTATTGGTGATGAGAAAACTTGGCCATCAAGATAATAGTGAACTTGTTGCATGATAAATGAACATTTTTGTTGCATATGAACCTTTTGAGAACCTCTAATTCAAATAAACCCCAATTGTAATGGGGATAATAGTTCGATCAAGCCAAGTATTGAGTAGTAATAGTGATATGTAGAATTGTGCAACACTTAATTGAAAGTGTCTCCCAATGATTGGATGATATCATGGCACGCAACATGAAAGAATGGAAAACTCGAAGGGTAAAAGGAAGAATTAAAGTCCCCGGTTTGAGTAGATTAAAAATGTTTCTTATTATATTTTATATGAGATATTATTAAAATAAATTAATAATATATATTATAGAGATTAAATATATTCACTTACTTTTATAACCCTGTCATTATTGAATTGCTACATTTCTAAAAAAATATTTAAATTATTAGTGATTCAAATATTTGAAATAATCATAAATTAGAGAAAATTTTGATAAAATGTTTAAGTTCTCAAAATCTTGAAACAATCATAAATTAGAGAATTTTTTTTTACAAAAATGTTTAATCTTACCCACCCTTGAAAATATAGAAAGAAATGCCCAAAGGAAATGTGTAGCTAAAAACCATGAGTAAATTGGAAGAGAAGGAAAATGTTCTACATTTTAGGTGTCATTAATAAATTAGCAATGTACCAATCCATCCCCGTTTGGTTGGCTTTGTCAATTTCTTTTTAATTTAATCTTTCGTGTACAACTTATTTTTGGGACATTGGTTCTTGGTATCCAAACTTGGCGTCTCTATGTGGAATTATGGAACCAACATTTGGACATTAAAAAGTTATAATAATGACAACTAAAGTTTCAAATTCCTTATAGCTGCTGAATAAATTTGGTGGGAGGAGGGATGCTTACTTAAGAAAAAGTATAAATCACTAAACCAAATGAAATACAACAACAAATGATATGATTATGTGAAAATTCTAACGAAACTTGCTGAAATTACGCCAAACAATTTATCTTAGTATCCCACACACTTTGCTGCATGCTATAAAAACAAATCAAAATTCTTTAAAAAAGATAGAGCTTGCAAGGAAAACTATTACATAAACTTGTTGAAGATGAATTCTTTTTAAAATGAGATGAACCAAACCCATCTCTCTTCTACTACTATAATCAATTCACACTAAAACATAGAATAAATATGAAATATGTTTGTGTTACACAACTACTACAAGAGCTCCAAACTCATTTTTTTGTAACCTCCTTAATGAAAACATATTGAAGCCAATTAACATTTCTTTTCAATTTCACCCCCTATCTTGATATGTATATAAAATTTTTCTACACTAATAGGATACGTGGGTTAGTTTTTGCCAAAATGTTAAAGCATAGACTAGGCAGACAGACTATTTGACAAAATGTGGACAATATTCCATAGTCTGAAAAATTGCTCATATCAACTTAGCTTACTAATGTTTAATTCTATGAGGCAAATACTTTAGATTATCAAAGTGACAATTTCCTTTGGAAAAAACTTAAGAATAGGGAGTCACATACAATTTGAAAACTAGCTATTACTAATTATTTTAAACAAAATTCCACTAAAATGAAACGTTAGAAATATATATAATAGTGAATGAAAAATGAAATAAATGATGAATTATTAAAATGTACAAAAATTAGAAACATAATTCACATTTTATGCTCCCCTTAGATCTTCCGCTTACCCATTGCACACCAAGGTGCAATTGCTAGTTATGCCGTAGGCGTTTCCATTTTGGAAAGCCCCGGCCTGTGTTTGGCAATCCATGGTTGGAAGTGGTCGAGAGCCCAATGACTACCATTGGGAGCTGCTTGACCGTCCATCCTATATTTTATCCTTGTTCACGTCACCACCTTGCCACGTTGGCCTATGTGTTGGCTGTTTTCTTATTCACGTCCCCACCTTGCCACGTTGGCCATAGGGAAAATGACCAATCATCAAAATCTCTGCCATGAATGTTATCGTCTAGATGCAAAATTTGTAAGGATGTAAGATTCTGGAACTGCACCTGTGAGCCCACAATCTGACATCATGAGATTTTTGAGATGAGAAAGATGACTTACTGATAATGCCCAAAACTCATTCTTTATTGCTGACAGATCAATGTAAACCAAAGACAGATCTTGCAATCCCATCAGAATGTTCTCGTTCTGTAATATGATATTTTGTATGTGAAATTTGTACATAAAAGGCCACAGAGTAATTAGTACAGGTTTACAATAGATGCCGCAGATTAAGTGATATTGATTGTAATGAATTAATAACGAACAACTCTAACAATGATTGCAAGAATCTATGCTAACAAGATGATTCAGTTGCAGTCCACCTCAAATGGGCCCTTGTTTAGATTAATTACACCCTTTTTCTTTTCTTTTGTTGAACTATTAATCAAATCAGCACATTATATGACTCAAACATGGAAATAATGAAACAA
>MU226695.1:906926-923605 GCA_018584345.1 Thuja plicata
CCCTTTTTCTTTTCTTTTGTTGAACTATTAATCAAATCAGCACATTATATGACTCAAACATGGAAATAATGAAACAAACTGGTATGTTAGAAAAATTTAGCTTCAAATTATCTGCTCAATTCTGATATGTACATCTACAATCTCGTGTCCCTGTATATGCTGGATTATCCAATATATATGCATCTACCTCTACTTCATACATTCATTGCTTACTACAACTAATGCTAAGTCTGGTGTCCATACCTGAGGATTTGATCCCATTATTCCTCTGATGGGTTTCACCATATCTAGATCAGGCCCTAGACAAAGCCACGACTGTAGAAGACCATTAGTCTTTGCATTTGAATAGATTCCTTCCTATCTGTACATTGTAAAACCGTTTGATGGGCTAGGCCGAAAACTAAGTTATTCTGGGACAAAGCATGTCGCATAGAAACATGATTAGAAGTAGAACCACTGATATTACATCATGATCTGCAAATATAGTTGTTTCTGCAAAATAATATATGTATTGAAACACCACAAGATCATGCGGTCTCAATCAAGAAACCAACCTTGTACCAAATTTTTAAGCTAAAATCTAAAAGCAAGGTTTAATGCAAAGGCCCTGAGCTTTGGAAACCATAGGTCTCGGTCATATCCAAATCATGGGGGCTCTGATACGCAGGAAGGTGCCATTGGAAGCCATGGATGAGATTGGTGAGGCCCAGCTGAACCACTTTCATTACGCAGACTAGCCCCCGGACACATTCTTCTACCAGAACCAAAAGCCAGCAGCTCATAATCTCTGCCCTTCACATCCAAGCTGCTACCTTGAAACCTCTCTGCCCTGAATTCCTCTGGTGCCATTAAAACACAGTGGGGTTTAGATCTTTTATCCCAATATGGCATCTTCTTCATCTGCCATTATTTGCCTGAATTAATTCACATCTTAACAAGCTTTCATTATTATTACTGTTACAGTCATTACACAACTTTATATCTTCTACACTACTTTTTCCAGAAGTATTCCTTTGCCAGATTTTCAATGCCACAATGCCTCTGCCACATCCACCATTGAAGGAAGCGATGGTGAGAGCACACCAAAACTAGTATAAACTTCAGCAAAAACAAAAAAATATTTGTACAGACAATAGAATGAGGAGCATATGAGTTGCTTCTCTTCATCCTAGACGTCAATTTTCTCCAACTGCAGAGCGAATCCTACCAAGGACTGCATCTCTAGGGAAATATACATCCTGTCTATCATAGATCTGCAGTAATTGAAACCCCAATGGTGTGAGATCTTGCTCGCGTTCCACTAGCGGATAAAGGCTTCTCAAGTAAGACATAGCTATTTCCTCCTCTGCAACAATTCCTCTCACGGCTATGATAAACATCGACACCTATAGAAGCTGCACAGAGATCGATAACAGGTGGCACTATGTACTGGCCAATGCATAGCATGCATGCCATCTGCAGACTAAACTTTCATGCAGTGTTGATTTTTAAGTTGAAACTTTTATGCTCGCGTGTTTAATATTTAGAACTGTTTTGACAATGGGAATTTGATTAACATTTCATACATTTTCATCAATTTGGTTTAGTCCAAGAAGGTAACTTCATCTTCAATCCAAGAAGGGTATTATTGATAATAAACACGACATTATGGGTAAGAGTTGTCGTATTTTTACCATCATTGATTGGAGTATGTGAAAGACACCGTTCCACTTATTGTGCAATAATTAGGGACGCATTTTTAAATGTTTAGTAATAAAGGCTATTATAGTTTATTAGGGCTTACACACAAGATAATGCATTTAAAGATGATATAAGTAGCGACAAAATTTTCCATTATATCTACGCTTTAATGTCCTCAATTAAATCATCTTTTAATATTTTAATAAAGGAGGTGTGATCTTTATGATTCAATTTAAAATACAATAAATAATGTACAAACCTGTAATTTTGGAAATAATAGATTAGAATTGGAATTAATAAAATGTATGGCTAGGTTTTTAACAATATTATTTCACATAATATAACATGTAAACCAAGACAACCATGCATCATATTTCAAATTGTACCATATCTAGAATATCATCTAAGATAACAATGTAGTTGTGGTAGTGCTTCCTAAGAGTATGTGTATTGGAACACAAAATCCAAATTGAATATGTGTCATTTAAACTTTGCATGGTGCTAGAAATTATTTTTAGGCCTAGGAGAATTTTGTTATTTACGAATTTCAATGACGACCATTACAATGATTCCAACCATTGATATTTATCCTAGTCATGTTCTCTGTTCACCGCACGCGTTCAAACTGTTTATTAGCGGTCCCACACACGTGTTGAGAGAAAATCTTATTATAATGTTAGGAGAGCCAATAAATTTGCTTCAATTACTCTAACCGTGCACCACATTGGAGAGCCCTACAAGACTCTCGAAGAAATGTTATTGAGCCTAGATTTTGCCGCTATTTTCCACCGCTTCTTTTCCAGTTGATTTTCCGTTTCACAAAATGGGTGAAGGCTATTGAAATTATTTTATTATTATTTTTATTGTGAAAATGTATATAAATTGTAAAAATAGAAATTTTCTATTCTATTTATAAAATTTTAAAGTATTTATAATTAATATTTAATGTTTTAAAATTTTTGAATTCAAAAATTGTTAATATAGATTATTTAATTTCTACTATATATATATAAAATTCAAATTAGATATATTATAATCACTATTATTAATTTTTTTAGGAATAATAATACATTTGATACATTCAATTTTATGTGTTAATTTTAGTTATATAAAATAACAATATTTAGTTAAAAATTCTACAATCTTTATTTATTTTCTATTTTATAATTTTAGTTATGGATATAGTTTATTTTATTTTATTTTTTAAATTTCTTATCTATTTTTAAAATGTTTTTAAAGATTTATATTATTCAAATAATAATATATTAATTGGCAAGTGTATATTTAAAACATTTTAATTTCATAATAAATTATATGTTTTATATTTTTTCAAATTTATTTTTTTAGAAGATTAATAATCATTATATGATAGCATATGTAATATTTTAAATAATTTAAAGATGTATATTATGTCAAACTATAATAATATATACAGATAAATTCTATTTGTTGAAAGTTTTGATATATTTTTAAAAGAGAAAACAGTTTTGTTGGTGTTTTTAATTTTTGCATATTTGTGCTACGGTTTAGTGCTTTTGAATTTAAGTGAGTTTGACAATGCCATGGATGAATGCAGATGGCACACACGAGGAGGACATAGTTTTATTCTCATGTTTTATTGATATCATTTTCTTCCACTTATTTGTAACAATCTATCAGTTGTCTAGACTAATTCATTTTAATGCATATTATGTGCATGATTCTTTTTGGTAATGTATGATTTTGATGTTTAAATTGTGTGTATCAGTGATAATTGTGAACATGTGCAACAATACTATGGGCTCAAAAAATTATATGTTTACAATAATATTATATTTAAATTTTACTACTATCTTTTCAGATATTTAGTTTAGATTTTTAAATGTATAGGTTTGTTGGTATTGACTTAATTTAGATATAGGTACATTTATGGATTTGAACTTACGGTGTGTATAAATGTAGTGTATTCTTTATTAGATTTACATTTACGACATATAAACAAGGGTTTAAAAAATTTAGACAACAAGATTTAACTAGATGATTTCTACAAATAAAAATTCAGATTCACAAACTAAATCAATTATATGCTTGCTAAATATAATTTTGTATATTCAATTATAAATTATGATAAAATACAATCAATTTGTAAATTATAATTCAATGGTTATCCTTTCTGACATGATATCGTGGTTGGCAAATGATATATTCTGCTTTTATTTTATGAATATGTTATCATGATATATTAGGAATGTATGAATGCAAAACTGTACTAGAGTTTCCATTATTTATAGAACTAAACCTTGCATTGATTATGAATTTGACTTCTACAAAATATTGCAAACATACTAAAGCTTGTATTAGTTATTGTACTTTCTTAATATCAAATTTGATAAAAAAAATTATAAATTTTTTTTTATTTAAATAAAAAACTAATTTTTTAATACATTGTAGTATTTTTCTAATACATTTTTATATTCTCACTTTGTAAATGAAGTAGTTGAAGCTTTTTTTTTTAAAAGACACATTCTATATGCCATTGAACTTCGATAATTTTTTTTTTCTTGCTTCCAATAAATTGTTCTACTTAAAGTTTTGAAAGAAAAATTAATTTAGGTAGTATAATATTCCCTTGACTTTATTTTTTGTTGACTTATGGCTACGCTTTTTAACAAATAATGAAATCCCCCTACAAAGCTGACTACTAGTCGCATACCCCTTAATTTAATTTCGTATTCCATGGCCAAAGCAATTTACTACTACTTCCCTGACCAAGCTATACAACACCATATCTAATCTTTAAACATCTCAGCACCCAACCATTTGGTATTGTTTAGTACATTTTATATTATACACATGCATAATATAATACATGCCCAGTTTAGGTGCAGATAGCTTGACATTCACTACTATGCCCACCACGATAAATATTGCACTACAACTTATTCCTTTTTCCCTTTTATTGCTCTCAGGAAATGGCAACAAACATGAATAATCACGAAATCATTGAAGTCCTAAGTGGGGAAACACCAAACAATGTTAGTAGCCCCTCAATTCCAATTGTAGAAGCCATTATACTGCAAGAATCATGTTTATCAGTGAATCAACCAATGAATCTTTCAGCCAATGTTCAATCTCTATCTTCGGTTTAATTGATCAACTGTCATGATATTGTACATAGATTCAAAGTTGAATGCCAATTTCCAGGTGTGGAAGAAGAAGACATCATTACACTTCAAGATAGTTGTACTGAATTGGAGGGTCTTTGCACCTTCATGAAAGAGATGTATTATGACGAACATTACACAGGCGGTGCAACATCGTCCATAGTTCAGGCATATGAAATGTACTTGAACACAAAATGATAATCTTTCTTGCCTTCTACTGCATAGATAAAGAACAACCATCTATATAGATAATCTATTGTAAATAGACAAGCTTATATTTCTACACTATGTAAAAAAAATTGATTCATATTTTTCTTTTCATGGTTTCATTGTATCATTTTCAGTAAAAATATGTATTGAATTACTTTTACAACTGTGTCAAGAAATTATTTTTTTATTCCTCCTTGATAGAATAAGGATGGTGGTTCCTATAATCCCATTATGGGGCCATCTACTTTCAAAATTAAACTACAACAAACAAATAGCCCTAAGCTAGATTTTAAAAATTTAATGATTATCTTTACTTATTATATTTAGCTTTTTCTATTAAGTGGTAAATGTTGAAAAAAATAAAATAGTAACCTACGATTTATTATTCTAATTCTTAACCTCATTAACATAAAAAATATTACTTTTCCTTGTATCTAATACAATGATTATATAAACTTATTGTATTTACCTTTTCTAATTGTGTACAATATGTTAGAAATAAAAAAATTGTTAAGATATGAATTATTATTCTACTTCTAAACTTCATTACATGGAATATCATAAGGAATAACAATAATTTAATAATCAAAACTCTTCAAAAAGAAAAAGTCCATATATAATACATTATTCATATACACAATTAAGGTACGATTAATTTGTTGCAACTAATATTTAATTATATAGTTTCTACATAACACTATTACAAATTAAAATTACTCAATTACGAACAAACTTTACAAAACAAAATTAATAAAGATAACATAGAAAAAAAGGCATAACCATTACACACTCAAGGGCGATTTCTAGTTGTTATTAGCCCCATTTTTTCCCTAGCCCTCGAACATAGTAGACAACTTTTCCGATTGTTTTCCCAAACCCTACAAAACCCCTTCTACTACGGCACGCTCTTCAAGTTGTTCCAAGTGAGTAGATTGCGTGGATTGCATTAGGGTTGTGAGAGGGTTTTCTGAGGGAAGCTTCTCATTTTCTCAACTTTTCTGCAATCAAACAATGGCCGATGTAAGAAAATTCTTCTGCTCTTTTAAATTTCGATATCTTCATTGAATATTTATGGGTAGTTTTTGGTTTTTATAGTTATAAATTTCGTTTCAAATGTGTATGCTCTGTTTGTTATTTTTTGTTTTCCAAATCGTGGTAACTGACTTCGTCTGTTGGGTGTTCGATTTTTGGTTAAAAACCCGCACGAAAACGATTAGCTATTTCTCAGTATATGGAAAAGTTTTGATGGGCAGATGATATTGTTGGGTTATTTTTTAAAGCTTTATTTTACTTTAAAATGTGGGAAGCGTTTTTTATTTTTTTAAAACTTTAGTTTGCTTAAAAGTGGATGCAAGGATTGATGGGAAGATTGTATTAGAAAATTCATTTGGGTCAACTCGTGATTATAAGGATTGTTGGGAAAGTCTAGAGTCCATTCGTTGAATTCTATACTTTGCACTTTACCCGTACTTACTGGTAAGAAAAATAGTGACCAGTAAAGCCTATATCAAAAACAGCTGATGATTAGAAGTGAGTAAGCAACTACGCAATTCTGGTAGTCAACATGGCCGCATTTGAGAATGTTTGGGAGTTTGTGGGGTACGTTTGAGAGTACCCTTTGCTAAATCTTAAGAGTGCGACTTTAGCTCAGTCCATGTAAGGAAATGCTTCAGTTTATGTCTGTTAAGGTAGGTCAACCCTCTTTGAGGGTATGCAGAAGCGAGACTGTTGAGAATTTAGCAGGTTCACTTCTCCCACTATTACATTTAGCCCAATGATCACTAGATTGCCTGTGGGCGTTGATCGGTGTTGGGCAATGACGCTCATCAATCCAAAATAAAAAAGCCCACCTCGACATTACATATTGTTTAAGGCCTTCTTACGAACTTATGAAAGAGTGATAAAAGAAAACCACTTACTGACCGACGATTTAAGTTTAAACAAGAATAAAAATTCAAGCCTAGCTCATGCTAAATTACAGGTTTTCTACAACCTCACTCAAGAATGGTCAAAAGAAAGAGAATTACAGTATTACTACTTGCCATTCATTCAGGGCGAAGTGAAATTCCAAGTCTGTCGTGTATGGCATTGCCAATGACCTGCAAATAAAACCCAAGTATTGTTCACATCACGGTGCTGGTGGTCTACAACCCCACCCAAGAATGGTTGAAGAAAAGGGTTCTATTTGCCACTCTTTCAGGTCAAAATGAAAATGCAAGCCTGTTGTGTATGGCATTGAAAGTATCCTGCAACTTCATCCAAGATAGCTTTTACTGCCTACCAGTATCTCCTTGGAAATTAAATTGTTTCTTTTCCCTTGACGCTAGCCTTGAATATTGATTCTAATCAAGCTTTAAGTAATATTCAGTTAAGAGCTTGAATATTAGCTGAGAAAGATACAATTTATGTTTGTTGTAGATACTCATTAGTACACATGGTGTGGGGTTGGGTGCTGTCGGAAGGCTTTAGATGTTCCACAACCTCACCCAAGTTTATAATTAAATACAAATTACCGCTTTCCACAGGAGATGTGTTAGCTGTTATCAAGTTTTAAATTTATATTAAGTTAGATATTCGGTGGGATCATTGATTGTATTTGTTTAGATATTGGTTAGAAGTTAGAATCATTTGTGTAGGTGGATTTTCTAGGCTTGATTTGCACAAAGCCTGGTCATGACGTTAAAAATTACAGGTAAGTTTTTCGAGCATTGATATGCGTTGAAGTGAAAATTTCCCCTTGCTGACACAGGGGAGTGGAGAGACCTTGGAGTACATACAGATTTCCCACAAGGGGATTCTTGTATGCACAGCTACACAAGAATTAGCCTTACCTTTTAAAATCTACTTCAACATTTGTATGACATAAGTAATTCTTCAGTTTATGGCAATATAATCCAATTTGTGTGGAAACTCTTAGTTAATTGTGTTATGTAACTGTTGAAATCACAAAATGGTGAAAGGAAATCTATTGCAATTGTCTGACACCGGGGAGTGGAGAGACCTTGGCGTACATACAGATTTCCCACAAGAGGATTCTTGTTTGCACAGCTACACAAGAATTAGCCTTACCTTTTACAATCTACTTCAACATTTGTATGACATAAGTAATTCTTCAGTTTATGGCAATATAATCCAATTTGTATGGAAAATCTTAGCTAGTTGTGCTATGTAACTGTTGAAATCACAAAATGGTGAAAGGAAATCTATTGCAATTGTCTGTTTTTTTGTGAAATGTCTTTAAATATTAATGTTATACATTTATAGTGATTTGTGTTGATCAAGAATTTCTTTTTCCTGATCATTATGATGCTCAAAAATGGAATTTGTGCAGACAAAAGCCATCAAAGCCGATGACGGGTCTGGTCAAAATTCAGGTGTGCTACTGACTAAAGATTAAGAGTGCTTTGTTTGATTAATATGTTTTTAAATATTTAATATAATTCATTATCAGTAACTGGGATACATTTTTGCTAATTGTTCTGAAACAGAAAATACTGTGTTCTCTATTTGTATCGCTCGAATCATTTCTAATATGGTTTTTGCCTTGTAGGTCAAGTGCCAAGGGTAAAAGGGTCGGAAGTGTTTGTTGGTGGTCTGGCACGCTCTGTAACTGAAAAGATGCTTCGAGAGGTCTGTATTTTTTCAGACAAGCTTAGATAGTATCTAGTAATCTAGAACGTAAACTTCTTAGAGCTGTATATAAATTCTAAAGTTGGCGACTAATGTAAATAAGTGATTTTACAACTGAAGCTTCACATTTGGAGACATTCATCATCCACCTCTGCTCTGCTTGTTATTTCTATTAAAACTTGTCATTGAGATCATTTATCAATCTGTCAAAGCAGGCTAATTGGTTTTTCTTTCTCAAGAGTAAGTGAGCAGGTCAGTTTATGGTATACAGTTCACATGTACCTTGGGAATTTTCGGACTTTGTACTTGAACCTGGATATTTCATATGTGCCTTTTTTTCTTCCTACACGAGGTGTTCAGATTTGGTAATAATGTGTGCTAAATATTGAGTTCTTAATGGTCATAGATTCACTTCTAATTTTGTTGTTTCTTAATTATCTGCTTGATGGGGAATTGTTATGATAGGCATCGTATTCTCTATGTATCAAAAAGGGACATCCATATCTGCATAGACACATAAATTACTGCTATACGAAGTTGTAATGCCTAAATTCCTTAAAAGGGTTGCCTATTGTAACCACAATATCCAGAAACCATTTTTCAGCTTCATAATTTTATCACAGTAAACCTTACTGAATAAAGTTGCCACCCTGAAGTAAAATAAGTAAGGCAGGTAGATTAACTTAAACCCATAATTGAAGGAATTTTTCTAAATTAGATTTCTCTAACCCTAGGGGTGCCTACAATTAGTTAGAATTTATTTTTGCAGACCTTTGTGTTTTGCAGACCTTTGTGTTTAGAATGATCTATTGAATTTTTATTGGAAGGTTTATGTTGGAAAGGTAAGTCACCTTTTTTGTGTTTGTGTTCAGGTTTGGTGATGACAAAATTCTGAATTACTACATCAAGTAATAACATTTGGAGGAAAAAATGTGATAAAATTTGACTAATATATATCTACTCTTTATTGCAAAAGTCTTGTAATTAACGATTATAATTACAAATTATAAAATTTCAACTTTTGTTTAGGCAAATTGCTAACATAGGGGTAGCTCCCTACAATATCATAAAAGAAAAGTCAAAACATTACATACGATGCATGAGGAGGATCATACCACCATTGCATTCGAAGATCCTCTCTAGCTGAGAAGTCGGAAAAAGTTCTTCATTTTCACCTAGAAAGTTATTGAGTTTCTCCATGTTTGGTTTTAAAATTCCCTTCTTGAGGAGAGTCCAAGCCTTTTTCATTTTCACTTTTCTACTCTTAGCCTCCATATCGGGTTTTGCTTGCACCATATGAACATTTATTAAAAAGGCTTCATAGTTTGGCCTAACAACAAGCTTCCTTGCAAGACTGACCCCTGCCATGTAGTGTCCTACCACTAATATGATAGGAATGAACAATTGGGAGTAAATTTCACCATCATGAACATGCCTTGGTTTTTGTCCCCATACATTCCTCCCCAACACTTTGATCATGGCTTCTTTAGCTGGTGGGTTCTGCAAGCAGGAGAACAACCTCTCAAATTTGTTGTTCCAATCTTCTGCCTCGCACTTGCAAACAACTCCAAAGATTTTCCCCATGATGTTTGTTAGATGCATGTTCAAAGATCATTGAGTCGCCTTCAATGTCTAAGGATTTAATTAATTTTTCTACACGGTTGGTTTTCTTAATGTAGTGCTGCGTATTGTGCGTCATTGTTTGTTCCTTCTGGGAGTTGATCTTGCCCACTTAATATTCCCATTTTCATCTCTAATTACATATCTTGTTCTTGATAAACTTGGATTTCCCCTAGAGGCTTAGTCAAAATTTAGTTTGAATTGTCCAGTTGAGGGTGGTTGCCATTTTCCTTTGCTCTTATTTTATTTAGCTTTGATGAAATTTCCTTTAGGGATAATTAGATGAGGTCAATTATTTGTGATTTGGTCATCCCATTGTGAAAAGTTCTTGAATTTTCTATTTGAGACTTTTGTATTTAGATGTTTGCTTATTCCTATCTCAATTTTATTTATATAAGACTCTCTAAGGAGGATTGCTTTTCTTTGAATATCCTCTAGTGTTGTTCTTTTCATAAATTCCATTTGATTTGTGATGGGGTTTCTTGACACAGTCCTTCCCATAGGTTTTCCTTTTTTCTTTGTGGCCACTCTCTAAAAATTCCTATTAATTCATTTTGTAGTGGGGCCATTCCATCCTAAGTTTGTTTAGGAAATGGCTCCAGCAATGGTTTGCTACTCTACATTGTACAAGAAGGCTATTCACTGTTTCTTTGCTTTCCTTACATAATGGGTAGCTATGGGGTCCCATTATTCCAATTTTCTCCAGATTATCTCTAGTTAGAATTTTCTTATGTGATACTATCTAGGCAAAGGCCTTGATCTTTGGTAGTACATTCTTACTCGAACAGAGTTTAACTTGCCAATCTTTGCTTGAACCATCCCATTTTGCAAACTTCGTATCCTAATTCAACTGTATATTCTCTTGACTTTGCCACACACCATATGATTTCGTCTTCATTATTTGTTAAGTTCATTGTTCTTCTTTCCTATTCTTTTATCAAAATATTTCTGCTATTTACTTTAATCATATCGAAGGATTTCCACTGATTATGTAAAATCCTGTTCTTTTGTCCTATATGTAAATAGTCTCTAACTTTTTCTCCATATGGTATTGTCAATTGATGTTTTACTTTTGCTAGTTTTGGGATAGAATCCAGGGAATGAAACCTGTTCTGTTAATTCTCCAAAAAGGATGCTTGCTGCCTGTTGCCTGTCTTCTATGTGAGATGATTTATTATAATATCTCTATTTTTATGATGAATTTCTATATTGCAGATCCCCATGAATTTGCAATAGCTAATATCTTGTTCGGTTTGTTTGAGTCAAGATACTTTGCTCAGAGTAATCTAGTTTGAGCGTTTGAATTTCTAGACATTCGGCAAACTAATTTGGCATTGAAAGTTCTATTTTGTATTTGTGCATACTGATTTCCCCATTTTCTTTGTCTCCGGTTACTTTGTCCCCTGTTACTAAGGGGATTTTATTTTGGTCGTTTGACCCTTACCATAGGAATTTTTGTTGGAGTGATTTAATTTTCTATTTTGAGCAATTAGGTAGTTCTAGGCATGAAGAGTGTAAATAGGTACTGCGAACACTACTGATTGCATTGCGATTCAGCCATCGAGGGATAACCACTTCCCTTTCCAACTCATTTTTTTGTTTACAATTTTTGAATTGTATTTTCCCAATGTTCCCCCTTAATGGCTCCGTTGAACAATGCTTATATTAAGTATTTTAGATGGGAGTTTTTCTTCAATGAAGCCTAGAATGGTTTTGATTTTGTGTTGAGTTATTTTGGGGGCGACGAAGAAGAAGATGCTTGATTTTCTTCAATTTATCACCTGTCCTAGTATTTATGTGTAATCATTTGGAACTTGTTTGATTCTATTTGCTTGTGTGATAGTAGTGGATCCTTATAGAAGGGTGTCATCAACAAACTTTTCGTGTGTGAAGGG
Source organism: Thuja plicata (assembly GCA_018584345.1). Classification (NCBI taxonomy): domain Eukaryota; kingdom Viridiplantae; phylum Streptophyta; class Pinopsida; order Cupressales; family Cupressaceae; genus Thuja; species Thuja plicata. The sequence goes on from MU226695.1 coordinate 919,105, forward strand.
TGGGAAATCCTGAAGTATCCTAATGTTGTCGTACAATCTTAATTCTTTCTGCCTATGAATTTCTGTACTAAGCGTCTCTTCCATAACAATGAAAAGGATTGAAGGTAAAGGTTCCCCTTGTCTTAAACCTTTTGCTCCTTGAAAAGAAACATGGAAGGTTCCATTTATAATTATTGAATATCTAGGGGTGGATATGCAACTAAAAATTCATCTTATCCAATCAGTACAAAAACTAAGTTTTTTCATAATTTGCGATAGAAAGAACCACTTTACCTTGTTGTATGCTTTGCTGATGTCCAATTTGAGGATCACATCATTTAGGTTTGCCTTTCGAATCGAATGAACTTCATGAACTGTGAAGACTCCATACGTGATGTTTCTTCTCGGTACAAAGCTTCTTTGTTCTGAAATTATTTTAGATAAGATGATTTTGAGTCTATGTGCCATTATTTTTGAGATAATTTGGTAAATGGTGTTACATAGTGCAATGGGTTTGAAGTCATGCAAATGATTTCTCTTCTGATTTGTTGGGGATTAATGCTATATTTGTTGTATTTAGGTCCTTGAGCAAATTGTCTTTTTCTTGGATTCTTCTACTGATTGCCATGTTAAATTCCCCATGAAGCCCCAACAAATTTGGAAGAGAAGGGTTGGGAAACCATCCGGTTCGGGAGCTTTATTCGAATGCATCTCAAATGTAGCTTTTTCATCTTCCTCTATTGTGATTGGATCCATGAGAAATTTGTTATCATCTGCTGTTATCAGCGTTGGAATGTTTTGGGTAATTTATTATGAAGTTTGTTTACTTCCCCTTGCTTTCTAAAGTAGATTTTGGAAGAATTCTATACCTGCTTTTAGTATCTCTTTGGTATCATTTGCGGTGATTTATTATCTTCCTCTTGTGATTTTGATCTCTAGTAGCTTAGTTCATCAATTTCCTTTTCTAATCTCATTTTTGCTTCAAAAATTTTACCAAATACTGTAATGTTCCATACTTTTATTAGTTTTTCTTCAAGTCTCTTAAGTTTCTTATGAAAAATGTACATTTGTGTTCCCTTTTCTGTTATTGGTTTCTCCCATCATTCCTTGAGATTTTTCATTTATTCTTGATGTTGCAGCCACATACGTTTGAATTTAAAATGTGATTTTGGCCCCATGTTATGCTCTGAGATGTCTAATTCTATTGGAGAGCGATCTGATATGGGGCAGGATATATTAAGGATGACAACAACATTGGATTGTTTAGCCATTGTTTTGATAGCAGGAAACAATCGAGTCGTTATGCTATTTAAGTAAAACAACTCCTGTTATTCCAAGTGAAGTTTCCATTGGTTGGGTGCAGTCAATCAGCTTGTTTATTTGTGGTGAAATTTTTGAAGTCCCGTACTTGAGTGATTTGTCCTGCTCCTCCAATTTTATCTCTGGTCTAATATGGCATTAAAGTTGCTTCCCACTGTGTAATTTTCTTGAAGGGATGAGAGAGTTTGACTTAATTCGTCCCGTAACTTGTTTTTGCCCTCTGTTTTAGTTGGCCCTTATATGTTGACAATAATGAATTTGAGTGAAGTGTGTGGACTTTTAACTTTTGCCATTTGCCAATTTGGTGTAGAGTGAAAGGTATCAATATTTACTTGATTTGGTTGCCATATAATTTCCTATTCTTCCAGATGCCCTATTGGCTTCCACAAACTGCCCTTTCCAATGTTTGCAATATATGATTCTTTTGCTGTTAATTTTGTTTCTTGTAGTAGAATTATATCAGTGTTTTTGATTTCTAGTTGATGCTTAATCAAGCGTCTTTTGTTAGGGGCATTTAAAGCCATGATGTTCGATGTAAGAATATTTATTGCTTTCCAAGTGAGGGTGTTCCTCCCTTGGGTCCATATCTGAGGAGATAGGTTTTAATTGAAACCAATTCTCCATTTAAAGCTTCTTCCTCCGTCTTTTGTCAGTCATATTTTCTTCCACTGCCTTTTTTGTATGGACCATTTACTTGGGTAAATGTTGTGGTCTGACTGATACTTCTAGGCTCTAATATATCCAACTCATCCATTGATTCCTTTGTTTCTGATTCCATTTCAAATTCTGATGTTGCTTCCATAAATACGTTTTTTTGGTATATGCTCTTTAGTATCCATACTTATTTCTATTTGATTTAGCATTGGGTCTTCCTCTATTGCCGCAATCCTTGTTGCATTTTTGTCATTTTCTATGCTTTCTAGTTGCATTCTTTTCTCATCCTATTTCTTGCTTTCATCTTCCATGTTTATTTCTTGTTCTGGTGGCAACTCGATAGCATCTTTTGGTTGCTCTGGTTGTAATTGTTTCTTCTGTTCTTCTAATTTGGTTTTTGATAATTCTTCATTTGCTTCCATAGATATTGAATTCTGATATCATTTTTCATAATTTCTTGAATTGATTTTTCCTTGAGGACTGATACCTCTTCCGCTTCTGTAACTTTTGTTTCTTTCTGCTGCTTTTCTTCATTTCTTTCCACGCCCTTCGTGGTCTTTTGTTTCCATACAATTTACAAAGTGTAAAATATTAATTAAATAATTTTCATTTATATCTAAATGAACTACAATGTGCGATAAGAAATCTAATAAAATAATATAGTCAAATGCTTTTAATCAATCTATAATCTATAATCAAATATATTTGATTTATATTTATAAAATCTAAATTAAATAAGTATCTAAATTTATACTTAGTGATTATCATTTTTGTCTTAAATGAAAATGGTCATATGGCAACCAGAAACTAGATGAGTGGGGTGTAGGCAAAAGCCATGGAAAATGCTCAAAGTAGAGGAAATGCCTAGTTCTTTTTATATGAGTTGATTTTAAGGCTAATAAAAAAATAGTGTATAATTTGTATTTTTACGTTCCTCTTCATTGGAAACATTTAAAAATGTATAGGGCATTAAAATTAGAAATACATGTGTAATGAAATAACTTGCACAAGATGAATATAATAGGAAATATGCTGCATATACTTGACAATTTGCCACTTAAAGGGGGCAACCTCCTAAGCCACTTCGAGGGGGATGCTGTTGGACTAATTGCCAGTGTCCCCCTTCAAATTCAAGACATGGACTAACTGCCTCCTGTGGATCTGTTTATCTTTAGTTTTTGTATCAGGCGTTAAAAAGGTTGCTCTTTTGGCACAATGGCATATGTGTTCCAACAAATGGTATTAGATCGAGGTCGCAGGTTTGAATCCCTTTGAGTGATGTTGAGGGGGGATTGTTGGACTAATTGTCAGTTTCCCCCTTTAGATTCAGGACATGGACTAACCACCTCTTGTAGATCCGTTTATCTGCAGCTTTTGTATTGGGCATTAAAACTTCAATCTTTTGGCATAACAATGAACATGTTCTAATAAATACCTCCAGTAGTCTCCAATAACAACTCAATATATGACATGATGGTTATAACTAATGTATACCTCCTATATATACCATATTATGCAATGGATACCACCTATGCCAACTTAGATACTTAAATATAACTCCTAGGACAACCTAAATACATTTAAATGATTATGTAGCTTTTAAGGTAGCTACAAGCGGATTACTCAAACACAATACACACTATAGGGTCAGGGACATATCATTGCCCCTCTCTTTACAAGAGCATTGTTCTCAATGCTAACTTTTTCCTTTTCTTCTTCTTCATCTCCTTTTTTGGCTCTTTCTAATTCTTGTTCTTGTTTTTGTTTATTTTTCTTCTTGTTCTTGTTCTTGCTGTTGTGCTTCCTCTTTTTCTTAATCTCACTCTTGCTCCTCTTCCTCTTTCTCTTGCTCTTGTTCTTGTTCTTTGTTTTTGCCCTTTTTTCCTTTTCCTCTTCTTTAGCTACAAAGCCTAGATATCACTTTCCCAAAAAAATGTCCTAGAAATTTGTTGTATTGTATAGCTTTGAGAGTGAAATTATTGGAGAACCTAAGTTCACAATAAATCACTTATTTCTGCTTAAATTTCTTAGGAAAATGGAGTGAAGAACCTTCAATGACCACAAATTTGTTCAGATCTAGGAGATATTTTCTTGACAATTTTTTTGGGTAATAAGCCTCCCCGATTTGTAATGACAACAATAAACCTCAAATGGGAAGTATGGCAGCTGATTTCAGATCTGAAAATGCTTCTCTGCTTGCTGGAAATGTGACAGTACAGGTCTGCCATAAATTTTGTTAAGTTGTGAACACTCTCCAGCACAACACAACCTTCAACCTCATGCCAAAATCAATGATACCCTCCACCAAACTGCCAGGAATTGCAATACATCAACAGCACTCATCAAACCACTGAAATGTAATTTCCAGGAGTTCAGGTCTGTAAAGGGATTGTAAGCGAGCTGTAGCATGCGAATCAGCAGTTAAATTCACCCAGTAAGCTCCAAATTCACATTCAACACTCTTCAAAGGATCACAAAATGAATCAGCACCAAAAAATTGCAACTCCAATCCACACCAATCTCAATGAAAGCATGTGATGTCAAACTG
>MU226695.1:924038-981474 GCA_018584345.1 Thuja plicata
ACGCTGAGTCGGGCTATAACTATTGTATATCCAAAATCTGGTTTTTGGAATTCTGCAGATGAAATATGGATACCAACTATAACGGATCTTTGAAATTTGCAGGTAATCCATACCAACTATGGATCTTTGACAAGCTATAACGGAAAACATTTAGTTAATTGTGCCATAAAAAACAACCCTGTGTCTTCGGATGCTCCCAGATGCTGTCCGGATGCCTGCTGGAAGCGCATCCCAGGCATCCGGATGCGTTTGGATGCCTCCAAACGCATCCGGATGCCTGGGATGCGCTTCCAGCAGGCATCCGGACAGCATCCGCGCCGGAATCAGCATCGCTCCCGCATCCGCTCCCGCATCCGTCATTTACATGCACGCATCGGTAACTAAGCTGGAAATAAATATTATACTTGTGCAGGTCTGAAGTTCTCTATTGCAGCTTGTGCGATGGCTGTAGAACCTCCTTTAATGCAACTCAAACTTCAGTTATGCAACCCCAAATAGGTATTTAGTCACTAATGATCATGGCTCCTCCAACCAGGAAAAGAACCCTTCAAGAAAGGGGGCACTTTGGTTGTAGGAGTCTCATACCCGCTCCCAAACCTAGGAGGATCAGCCCATAAAGCCTAAATATATTTTGTTTTAATAGCATTTTTCAAACTGGGCGCTTGGCACAAGGAGGTTGGCCTCCAAAACAAAAGCAAACAAATTAAATATTACTTTTTTGCCTTAAATAAATCACTTGCAAGCTTGGATGCCAATATTAAATACTAATGCTATTTAAAATTAAATTGCCTCTCTATTGTTAGAGGAAAACTCTGCCTCTCTCTTGATAAACCAAAACTGGATCATTGTGCGATAAATATGACCTTCATCAAATGCACTGTGACATTGATGACATCAATTTATCAATAGGGGGTATCACATGTAGTCCAAGTTGAAACAAATGCTGCCCTTGGTTGTAAAGCAGTAGGCATGTTGGTGCAAAAGCAAAATAACATACATATATTTTGGACACCATATTGTGTGTATATGCTGAATAATGCACTCAAAGATATTGGCAAATTTCAGTGAATTTTGGATTTCATTGAAAAAGGCATAAAAACATAGATGTTCATATGTAAGCCATTTGTTGAAAATTTGTCAAGGTGGAACTTCTCAAACTTGCTGTTAAACAGTTTGTTTCCAATTTTATTCTATTTGAGCATCTTGGTGGAATAAAGGAGCTTTGTTTTCCGCAATAGTTGGTGATGCATGGGCAGCTTGGAGATGATCCACATTAGATACCTCAATTGAGGTGAGAGAAATGGTCTTTGATGATCATTTTTCGGGTTGATGTTAAATTTGTTGTAGACTTTATTAAGCCCATATGTGAGGTGATCAAACATGTATAATTGTACAAACAATGTTTGGGAGAAATTTATGAAGAAATAGATTTCATGTGTGAAAGAGTTATATGCAAGAGATTTTTCTCTATCTTTTGAGAGATGAAAAGTCACATGGAAGATGAAACAAATTTAATACAGCCCTTATTGTGCTCTTTATGCCTTAAATCCTAAATGGCATGTTATATGGGTGACCAATAAGATGGCTCCATTTGAGGATAGAAAGGTAATGAAGGGATTTTGGGCTGCTTTAAAAAAGATTTATGGCCGAGGTTTGTTGGATTGATTATGAGGTCAATGGAATAAATTTATGCAGGCACAGTGATTTTTCTTCCGTGGGGCTTTTTATGATATGCATGGAAAGAAAGACCCTATAGAGTGGTGGCGGAAACATGGAGGTGAAAACCCTAAATCACAATCATTTGCAATAAGATTGCTCTCACAAGTAGCCAGCTCTTCAGCTTGTGTTTATATATACAGCTAGAAACTGTTACAAGTAAATATAATTTTAAGAAACAGAAATTTGAGAAATATTATTATTTTATGAGTGCTGAAAGGGCAATTTTGGGAGAGGCAAATAAGTAGTATGGACAGTAAGATAACATGCAACTGTGTAGTTCCATAAGGGTTTTAGAGGTAGTTCTATAATATGCCTTATTATTTGTCATTTTATTATGATCTGATTGCAAGAGTGAGCATGTGTGGCTTCTGTTATTCAGTGTTTTTTTGATCGGTGATAAAAGATTTTTATTAAAGATAGGGTTTTATCCTGACCCAAAACAGGAGTAGATACAATCAGAGATCCACCTCACCAAAACACAAGATGAGGCCCCTTAACAGAGCTTCAAGACAGGCTTACAAGCAGACCCACTCTTCGTATGAGAGCAGAGGATCATAACAAAATCCCCTTCTTTCCTCGATTTCTTTTCCCTCTTACCTTTAACTACTTGCCAACCTTCTTCATTTTTTGCGACCTCCTTATTCCACCTTGTAGGAATGTTGGAAATGTCCTCACCCTCATTGCTGTCGTGACTCCCCCCCCAAAACCATCCCTGAGGACCCAAAACCACATCCATCTGTGGGGCTAGAACTCATATACATAGAATGCCCAGCAGGCTTGAATGAGATCACGCTACTCTCCCCTGCACTCGAGGCAAGCTTCCCAATCTGTTGATTAATCTTCTGCCCCCAGTTACTCGCGTCTGAAGGTGAGGGGTAGTTTGTCTTACTCCCTAATGATTCCTTTGCGACCTCTGGATCCCTCATTGCTTCAGACACTAACCCCTGTTCCGATTCAGCTTTCTCTTCTTCTGATTCTTCACTCCCCTTTACTACTATTGAATAAAATGCAGGGAATTTTCCTTCCACAAGGAGGCCTGTTTGTGAACTCTCTTCCTTGGGCAGTTTGCAGCAACATGTTTGCTTTGAAAGCATCTCCTGCATCTAAATGGGATGCCTGCATAGTCAATGGGTTGCACCCACATACAACAATTTTCAATGATAATTCAGTCGGAGGGGCTTTAGTCAAATCCATTTCAACAAGAATGCAAGCAAAAGTTGTGTGGTAGTAGCCCAACGAACCCTTGTCCACCTCCAAAAATCTACCTAGGGTATTACCTATAGCTTCAAAGCACGAATTGAACCAAAACTGAAGCAGTAGATTTGGTAATCTTACCCTTACCAAAATCTTGTTGAAGGATTTAGTAGTTGGATTGAAAGCAGGATACCATGGTTTCAGCAGTAGCATATGGTTATTCTCCCAACTCCATTGAGTAGACAAAACTTTCTGCCTATCTTGCTCGCTATCAAACCCCAACAAAAAAAATCTCGCGTTCCTGGATGGTACTGAACATCAGCTTCCAAGAAGGGACTCCGATGATCTAAAATCCATTTATTAAGGTCTCCTGTACTGGGCCAAAGACCCTTAAACCTACCAATGAAGCCCGATTACATAAAAAACTCATTCTCTGTTATTTCTTCTCGAACCACTTCACCCATCTTGACTTTGAGTCTATCTGCAAGGGGCTCGATCCATTTTAAGCTGGTCACTCCACCTCCCCCAATGCAAGCTTTCTTAGCCGCTACTGCATATTGTCCAGTCGTCGATGCATTGGTACCCATCAAACCCTTGATACCCTATAACTCATTCTTGCTCCCAGTTTTTTCCTCTCCCCGCTGCCCAGAATGAGCCATAGGCAAACCCCAACCAGCACCAAAAAGGCCAGATTCGTTTTCCAGGTTAGCAGATGCCTCACCTTTCTCAAACCCCTTGAAGCTGCCATTCTTCATTCGTTTCAGGAAAAAATCGTCTTTCTGGACTGTTAAGGAATCCCCATCCATGCTGTTCAAAGCTTTGTGGAACCTACATGCATAGGACAGCCACGAAGAGCAAGCCCACCCGAAGCCATTAGATTGTCTGCTGCTGTCAATGGAAGAAACCTGCAGAAAACCTCTAGCAGCTCCGAGGGTTTCCCGCGAGGGAGAAACCCTAGCCGTAGGAGGGGGCGGAAGCAGAGTCATTTTAGATTAATGCATTATTCACTTATGTTATTTAGTATTAATGCATGGTAGTAGTGAACAGATTTTGATCAATATGGCAACTGCTTAATATATCTTGATTATAATATATCATGATTATAATTATTGTTTTTGATGAATTAATTGGGGGATCTATTTATGACACTTAACTGTAAGCATCACCACGGGCTTATAAAGCTTGGACACATGGCATGGCTGTGAAACAAAGTAGCAAAGAGTCTAAAAACTGTTCTGATTTAAACAAAACTTTGCTAAACTGTGAAAGCATTCCAAAAGTGTACGCACAACCATGCAAAATAAATCCATCAAATTAATTGGGGGATCTATTTATGACACTTAACTGTAAGCATAACCACAGGCTTAAAAAGCTTGGACACATGGCATGGCTGTGAAACAAAGTAGCAGAGAGTCTAAAAACTGTTCTGATTTAAACAAAACTTTGCTAAACTGTGAAAGCATTCCAAAAGTGTACTCACAACCATGCAAAATAAATCCATCAAATTATAAATATAAGAAGGGGAAACTAGGTACAAGTATGGTACGGTTTCAAACCGACCATGGATTAGGATTAACTTCTGTGCTGTATGGGCTCTGTAATCCTCTGCCCATGATGGCACCTGTTGCCACCTCTGCTTCCATGTTAACTGCATGTTATTCCCCAGCATTTATCAGAATTACATATGTTTGCAATCCAGCTCTGCTCACTGCTTCTTCTTCAGCAGCTTCCTCTACCTCTTCCTCAGACACTTTTCCTTATGTTGCAGGGTAGGGGCTCCTGGAATTCCAGAATATGTTATTCACCTTTAAACTCGGGAAGAAAAACCTTTCTACGCTTATTTTATTCGGGCACATCATAGCAGTGTGTTAGCATGAAATGGACTTTCCAGGATAGGACACAGTCTTAACCCAAGTAGGGGTTTGAGATCAGCAAGTTGCAGGAATGGGCTTTAAGAATCGTTTCCAGGTCAGATACAAAGAGTATAAGAGGAGACATTTTACAAAAAGGATGCTGGATATGCATCCTTTCCCTTTGTTTCCTTAATGGTCATTGATAACAGTCCAGAAGGAAGCAAGGATTCTGACATGGGGAGATCATTGACCAGGATGCGGTTGCCTCCTTTGTTTGCTACAATTCATTTGGTATAATCAAAATCTTAACAAAGGAATAAAATAATCCTTTAAAACCTTAAAATTCTCTTCCAGAGATTAAAATGTGGAGATGAAACCCCTCATTATCAGCCATGGGAAGCTTGGTTCCCATAACTACAGACCCAGTTTTCTTCCTCATTGGGAAATCCTTACTAATTTGAACTGAATGCCTCTGTGCACATATGAACAGACCCAGTTTTCTTCCTCTTTGGGAAATCCTTACTAATTTGAACTGAATGCCTTTGTGCACATATGCTAATTAGATCTTGATCATGCAAGTATTTATCCTGGGTGAGGTGCATTGACCAACTGCACAGATACATATTTATTCAGAATTTGTGCTGTTAGGTTGGAGATAAAACAACCCGCAGCAGAAGAATTGGTATGTTTGTTTCCTTGGACAGGGACCAATTTCTCTTTTTCCAGTATGCTTTTGATAAGTTATATGTCAGATATCGTAGAGATGTCAAAAAATTTAAAGCATTTCAATTGAAAAAAAAACTGCAAATGATGCTTTCCTCTTCAGAATAAATGGTATCTACCATTTTTTGTCTGGGTCTGCCAAAGTACTATTGCATGCAAACCCCAGAAGCACAGAATAGAAGTTTCAATGTACTATTTAGGGCATTTATTATGGGGAGGTTTGAGTGAAAAGTGGAAAGGAAAATAAAAAGATGGACTAAGTTTGCCCATTGTTGACTATTAAGTGAAAGGAATTAAAGTAGAAGAACATCTTTCTTCACAAGCATTTCCAATTCTTTTAACTCCTTCGTTGCTGATCTTTGTTATTAATGAGAAAATGTCAATGGGATAGTGATGAATGCTGCTACTAATCTTCTTGCATTTTCTAGTTGATTGATTATTTTCCATCTGGGTATACATGTTATTATCATAGTGGTAATGATGGTTTGAGAAGCTCTGTGAACTATGAGTTTTGTTATTTCAAATTGGAATGGATCAAACCAATTTGAGCACTTTAATGATAGAGGACTTGTGCTTCTTTTTTGGTTCCACAATCAAGGCGAGTAGCCCCTGCACTAATGATGGTACTTTAATAATTGTCAACGGTGTAACTAGCTACAGCTATAGCAGAGTTTTCTCTTAGAGAGATATATGATTTTGTTTTTGGATGCCCTCTTGGAGGAGGAGACCAGTTGATGTGCCTCCTTCTGTTTGAGGTGCTGTGATTCCATTAACAGGAGAATATATTAGTATTATCATAAGTCAAGGTAATGACTCTAATAAATCATGAATATAATGAACTTTGAAGGCAATGCATGAATAGTATAGCTCATAGACATAAGCTTGAATATATTTAATATGAATCTTTCTTTCTGTTTTAGTAACTTCTTGGATTAAAATCTGAAAATATATTCATTGACATTTGGATCTGTGATGTCTTCTATTCAGTTCTTTTCTTCTTGTGGGGAGATCGTAGAGACTAGGATGATGAAGGACCAGAATGGAGGTTTCAAGGTAGATGACTTCTTTATTCTTTCTTGACATCTTCTAATGATGATATTTTGTAGATGAATTTAATGAAATCATCATTCATAAAGTGGAGATGTGAGCAATCATAGTAAGTAATCTGATTGATAGTGGATAAGTAGCTTTTCTGTTATTGTTTCTAAATATAATATAACTAATCAGTTGTCTTGAAATGATTGGAATATATCAGGGGTATTGTTTTGTGCGTTTTTCCACTAAAGAAGCTGCCTTGAAAGCTCAAAAGGAAAAAGACAAAATTATAGTGAGTGTTAATTTGAACGAGCTTCAACTTCTGTGTGTTGACATGTTTTATGTCTTGAACAAGTGTAATGAAAATGTTTTTAATTTTTACTTTGGTTTTATTATAATGATTTTTTTTACGTGCTAGCAGCAACTTCTAATTATATTTTATGCTTGTAGTTCCAAGGCAAAAAGATAGGGGTGGCTGCTTCCTCTGACAGGGATATGCTCTTTTTAGGAAACCTTCGAAAGGGTAAAATTTTTTTCTGGTTTTTTTGTAGAACTGGTTGAAAATATGTGTTCTGCTTGTAGATATTTTCTATTCCAAGTTATTATTGTTTTTGCTAACACCTATAAAATTTGGCATCTCTATCAGGTGTTCCTTTGTATTAATTCTGTCATAAATGTGAGAATGTATAATTCATGATGGCTAAAGTTGGACCTAGTTTGTAGTGTAATGTATTTTATATTTTGCATTTTTCAGATTGGCTTCCTGAATATGTAGACTCTATGGTTCGTCAAGTATGTAATTTACATAAACTCATCTATGTAGCTGTATATTTTTTTCCCTTCTTGTTTGCATCCAATACTAATTGATGTTCAATTTTCTTATGGGATGCTATCTCAGGCATTTCAGGAAGTTGTATCTGTAGACCTTGCCATGCCTCTAAGCACAGGTGAATCAAATCCAGACAAGAAGAAACACAATAGAGGATTTGCTTTTGTTCGCTTTTCTTCACATGGGGTAAGAATTACCTGGTTCTTTAACCAATTTTTTTTGGTTCTAAACACAAAGTAACATTATAGAGACCACTGATTAAGAGTCTTATGAATATCACCTGCCTTATTGTAGGGAATTTAATGCTTTTCTTAGATTTTGTAATAAACTTGAAAAGGCAGTCTCATGAAAGATCCTACTGAAGAATGTTAAACAAACAGGACGTGCGTTTTATTGCAAATTTAGAAATTGCTCTATGCATTGTTTATGGTTCTTGTGTATAATACTGATTTGAGCAACTATTTTCCCTTTTGGCTGGGTGGCTATTGACAGCATCTCACATGGACCATGTCCTCAGTCACGCCTTTTCCTGACAATTCAGCTTTATCTCTTTGTAAACAGTATTTTCCTACTGAAAATAGGATGTGGAGCTGTTGGCATAAATCTTATTGCTCGTATGTGCCATTTGGTATATTGTCTGATTCATGCAGTAATTCTCCTTGCATGCATTTTCTTCTGCACAAGTGCTTGTATTCATAGCATTTTTCCAATCTTGAGACATGCTTATGAAGTGTGCTTCATCTACATTAATTCTTTTCCATACTAGCCTGAGCCTGACATCCGATACATCTATGGGGGACAGTTGAACAAATCCAATACATTAATGGTTATGGTGCATGACATTTAGGTGGATATCTAGGCATGCTTATGAAGTGTGTCCCACCCACATGAATAGTTTTCCATACCAGCCTGACATCTGATACATCTATATGGAACAGTTGAACAAATCCAATACATTAATCCCTCTACTCATTCTGAAGCTTGATATAATCTGAGATGCTTTTTGGTACGTACTTGCAATTCGTGTTCTTGCTATTTTGTTTTGATCATTTACTTGCACATACATTCTCAATAAAACTGTTCTCACTCTAGTTTTCCCAATTCAAAAGTAATATGTTAAAATTTATCAAAATATCGCATCTGTCAAAGCTCAAGTATTTGTGATCTCACACTGTGACCTTGCACATTTTGTAACATCACAACATAATTACAGTTATAGAGGGTACATTTCTTGCACTTCATTGGATATTATCTTCAAGGCATATTTGAATGGATGTTGCATGTTGATATCTGCCAATTTTTATACCAGCAATACTGCTGCAAAAGTCAAGACTTTCTGCTGCCCAGTTACATCAAAAAATTGAGCAATTATATCTCGTTGTTTTTCTTATGAAAAAAATTCAATTGCAAATTTCCTACATGGTTGCTACAACTGGTGCATTGGATGCCATTGATTTTGTCCATCAAGAAATAAAATGCTTAAACTTGTTGCACTAGTCGAATCTAGGGCATACTTAAATTCTAAGTAGGTATGCCATCTTTAATACCATAATTTCAGAGCCAGACTGCAGCAATAGTAGAAACCTCGGTGTGATGTACTGCATGTGGATTGCTATGGTATATTTCATTTGTTTTTGACTGATGATAACAATCAATTTTCTATCATGCCATACTATTTTAGAGATCGAAAGTTGGGACATGGTTAATCTGGTGGCAACATATATTTCTAGGTCTCAGTTCTGTGTATTTTTCTTTAGATACAGTTCAAATACAAATTCCTTTGACAGAAAGTGCAATCCTACAACTGAAACGGCACATATTGAACTTGTTGAAATATCAATATCACTAGAAAAGTTCTCATCTTTGTGTTCAAATCATCTCAACTCATTCATCTTGGTTGAAATTTTTCTCTCACAATCAAGAAAGCAAGGGCTTCTCAATTTAGAATCATAAGCCCAATCCCAACTTCCCCCCATTTTGATCTGGTCCATTGGGAAATTCCATAACAGGCTGCAGCTCGTGCTCATCGAGTTGGGAGCAAACAAGACTTTTTGCTTGGAGGCAAGTGGCATCCTATAGTGGACTGGGCTGAAAGTGAACTAGAAGCAGACCCTGCTGAATTGGCAAAGGTAAATGCTTTTTGCTTTGTGTTGTGTTTCAGGGTCTCATATTGGGTTATATGCATTTCATGCATGATTGAGACAAATAATTCTGTATTGTATGTTTCTGCTTTGATATGATTTGCTTTTTGAAATGCAGGTTAAAATTGCATTTGTTAGCAATCTTCCAATCAATGCTAATGAAGACTTTTTAAGAAAGCTGTTTGAACCTTTTGGGAAAGTATGTTTTCTCTTCCTTCTTTATTATAACTTATAAGATGAAGATTTGACGATGTTCAATTTTATCGGCTGGTTGTTGAGATATTTGTGTGTGGCTGCAGTTAGAAAGAGTTGCTATATCCAGAAAGAGTAACGTGCCTGTTGGCTTTGTTCACTTCTTGACACGTGCTGTAAGTACAACAGAATAAAAGCATAAAATTAGATGTCGTAATAATAATGTCATAAGTATTCTTTGTTCTTTTTAACGCCACAATTCTATTGATTTAAAATTACAACATTTTTTAACACATTCGAGGTCTGATGTATTCTTTTTGGCTTATTTTTTTCACATTTTATAATGGTTGTTATGCTTGGTTTCTTTGTTGACTGCATATGATGTATGTTTTGTGGTTCATTGCTGAATGGGTATCTTCTGATTTGAAACAGGAACTTGATAAAGCAATCAAAGAGCTTGATGGCAAAACTATTGATGGGCCTGATAAAGGTCCTAAGTTCAAGATACAGGTTATTCTTAAAATGGCCACCCAAATAATTTTGTTCTTGTGCACCCTTCCAATGAACATCAATTTTATTGTTTGTACAAGATAGTTTCTTTTCTATTTAAAAGCTTATATGTATGTAATGTTGACCTGATATCACAATAATAATAAAGCCCCTTGTAATTCTTATTAGTTTCATTCACTGATATAGCTATGTGGCTGTTCAATGGTTGTTTAGGAGATACTTACTGCTTCGTTGGTTTTCTCTATTAGGTAACGGTTGCCAAGCCAGCGGAGAAGGCTAAGAAACGAAATCGTGAAGATACTCAAAATGTTTCAAATAATAAGCTTGCTGTAAAGGGTAAGCCATCATTGGATGTTGCAGGACACACACTAGATTACTTTAATCTCCATACCAAAGTTCCGCGACTGGACACCAAGACTGCTATGGAGGTTAGTATAATGCTACATAAATATTTTGATAACAGTTAGTGATTTCTCTATCCCCTTTGAATCAAGTTTATGGATTCATGACCTATTGTTATTTAATTTTTCTATGTTTAGTTTGCAGCTTAATATACTATTTGATGTCATTATCCATGTTTGAATTTGTGTTCAGACTGTGGCTGATCCATACGAATTAGCTGTTCTTTCATTGCCTGCTTCTGTTACAGATTGTTTACTTCGAATCTTTCGCCAGGGTCTTGCCACACGTTATGATGTAAGTGAGATAGTCCTTGATGAAATTTCAAATTCTCTTCAACATGTTCATTGGTTTCTATATATCTTATAAAACTTAGTTCTTAAACAAGAATAATCACCTCCTGATCATCTTGCCAACTTCATGCATTAGGAATTTGGACAAATTTTAGCCATGTAAGGAAAAGATTCAAAAAAGTAGTGCGATTAGCGAAGAAAACTACTTGCTTGGTCTCCTCATTTTAATCATATGCATGAAATATAAGGTCCCAATTTTTAGTCATATCACATATGTTCTACTAGTTGAAATAGGAAACCTTCTTAGGAGATACTATTGAGGAATAAAGATGAAATAATTTAATTCAACAGCTGGGTTCTGATCCTTATGTGAGAGACATAAACATATTTTAGTTGTATTATAAATTGAGATGTTTGGGTTTCAAATTATTATCTTATAGGCACTCTTGTTGCTCAACTCATAATGCTGATAGATGGCCAAAAGATACCACTGATTTTTTTTTCTTCTATGTTTGTATTCGAGATCATTTGAATAAAGTGCAATTGACTCACAGCAGCTCATTGTCATGAAGGACAAGTGACAATCCTCAATGCGAATTTGCACTTGAGATCTAGTGTTTTTAATATATGATTTATATTATTAATTTATCATAGCATTTGCATTAAACTTTAAATTTTTCAATATTTAATTCATACGAAGTCTTCCAACTCTATTCCATGTTGCCTAATACAGCAAGGTTTAGCAAGTTATCTAATAGTTATTTAAAGGCAATTGAAAACCCCATAATTAGACATTTATAAGTTAGAAATAAACATATATTGGAAATGTAGATCAGATCAATAGATTTGCTTGGATCAGATTTAAGATGTTTCAACCATAGAAGTGACAAGGTAGTGTGATTTGATGAGGTGCTCCCGTGAGCCCCTACCCTAGGCCCAAGAGTAGATATACTACCCCCCTTGGTCTTATGTTGCCCCTGCCATCCATATGAGGTGGCGTACCTAGTGTTGTGTCCAATCACTATTTTCCTTAGTCTTGTCACTTCTATCTTACCTCCAATGATTGAGCATCCCTGTGCATTTGTTCACCATGATAGAGGTCATGAGGAACATTCTGCGATTTCCCCTCATATAGAAGCATAAATCGTTTTGGGAAAAAAATCAGCAAACCGAAGGAGTAGGATTTTTTGAAAAAATTGGGAAAAAATCGAGAGGGGTGGACGCAAGAGGACTCCCCACGCAAAAGAGGCCGTTGTGGCCTTCGATTGAAACCAATTGTACAGGGAGGAGTATCCACAAGCGATGCACCCAACCCACAAATGGCTGAAGGGAGAATAACATTTGCAGTAGAGGAAGCCACAAACTCACTTACAAAAGGCTTCTCCATATGCAAAGATGAAAAGTTGAAAACGCATCAGTTGATGCTGTAGACGACGAATCCTTCTGCATAGACACAAAACCACAACCATGTGTAAATTTCTTGCAACCACCACTCAAGGAGCCCCTATCACAAGGAAGTGAGATTAATGCTTAAGGAGAAGGGCAGGGTGAGCCGTGACACCCCGAACCAGTAGAGACAACAGTTTCACTACCATAGGCCTTCACGTTGCGCGGGGAAGTCACACCACAAAAGCCATATTTGCTGAAGCACAAAAATCTCTCAAACCCTACCAACCAAAGGATATATTATGAAGGGGATCAACATAAGTTTTTCATTCAATTGTTTAACTTCAGAAAATTGATCAACTTCTTAAAAGTTCTAGGAGAAGCATGGACAGCTTAAACAACAACAGAGGAATTGATACGTGAGTGAACAACTATTCCATACTCTACTCTAAAAATTGAGAAAGACAAAATTACTTGACCACGAACAAACCAAAACACATAACAAATGAAAAAACATGCCAATTTGCGCATTAGCGACATCTGGGTTCAATAAATCCATTCAAAAGTTTAAAGAACAACCTCATATTGATGGAATGAGGTTTTGCTTCTCCTTGACAAAGTGTTGGTACCACAAAAAGAGACCTTGGAAAAATTCCACGGAAAAATCCAAATGCTGTATGGAGGCATTCTTGTAGGGTTATTTATAAGTTTTTCAACAAAAAAATCAGTTGTCGTTTGATAATTTTAGTTTTTTTGCCGTAGATATGTTCAGCTTCAGGGCAATTTGTTGGGCTGTTGAATCCATGCTAATTGGGTGAAGCGGAAATCAATGAGTTTTTTAAACACATATGTTGGTATGGTATATGTGCTGTACCCATCTTAAGTATGGAAGTGCACAACACAAAAGATGTCTCAAAATAACTTTGAAGTATATAAAATAGCTCCAATTGATATCTCTTGGCATTATCTAGATAGATGTATGTAAGATACCTATACTGGTTTGAATCACCTGCTCTTAAGAGGATATTGAAAGAACCATTTCAACATTGGGATACCTACCCTTAGCTTTCCAAGCAAGGCAATTATTTTGTGCAACTCATAGTTGATAGGGAATTTCTTAGGATTTGTAGAAAGCCTATTTATAGAGAATTGATTAGGATTAGGAGAAAATTTGTTTTCTTGGTCCAGAACTTGTTCCTACAATCTCTTAGCATGTAATGAGGAAAAAGGTAAAGCATGAATACTTTTCTAAAGACTTCTTTTCTACATTACCATGTCCCTCCCTTGGACCCCTCGGGTCCGGGTTCACGGCATGTTCATCTTGGATTCTTCCAAGGTTCCTTAAAAGCTCTGTGGGTTTGTATTGGATTCTTCTAGGCAAATTGGTCAATAATTTGTCACATTTTTGATGAATCAACAGATTTTTTTTCCATTTTTTGCAGTGTTTGGGGGCCAAATCGAGGGAGAGAGATGTAATTTAATCTACAGACTCAACCAATGACGAGAGGCGTGAGAAGCTGGAATAATATTATGATGATTATTTCTTTTTTAAGCCCAATGCGATATATATTAATATAGCGGGTAGCGCCCTACCCGGAGGGGTCTGTGATTGAGGAATTTGGTAATTCAGAATGTTATAAGAATCTTATGACTTTCATACTTAGGGGCCTCGAAGGGAAGGGATCCTCTCTAAGAGGAGCCCTCCTTGGAGGGAGGCTTTTTGTTTAGAACAAATAGAATATCTTGTCCTTCCTGCGGAAAAAAATATAATGTTGTCCCTGAAGCTTGTTTCCTTCACAAGCCAATAAATAATTGAAGGGTATCTGCTCATGTACGATATACCTCTCTGATGCTTAAATACCACCAGTATATTTTACGTTTTAGTAAGAATTTAGAATTTAGGTTTAATTTTTTATTCTTATTTTAGTATGTTTTTAAAATGAATTTTAATCAAGAGGTTTGTAATTTCTTTATTGTTAAATTTTATCAGATTTATATGTGATAGGATAAGTTCAAAATTTTATCTCACAACTCTAATTATTAACTTATTGCTGATAACTTTATATCACAATTAACTTTAGTGAATTAATTTTCTATATATATAAAAATATTGAACAGCATATAAATTTATTTGGGTGAAATAATATTTAGTATTAATATATTAATTAATTATTTATATTTTGCAATGGTCGAATGCCTTTTTCACTTATTAATTTCTGTGTATCATATATATGAAAGTGTGGAGTCATGTCCACGAAGGGACACGACTCCTTCACGTGGGGTCATGTCCTGTAATGTACCCCTATGTCTGCATGGTCCCGGAGGCTAACATGGATTGCAAAGGGATCTTGAGATGTTTTGGCCTAGTCATTTCCAGTTTGGGCCAATTCAGAGTTGATTTGTGGTTTCTTGGAGTACTTACTATTTTTAGTAAGTCAACGGGGCATGGGCGATGTCAGATTTAGTGATTGGATTTGATGCTCCTCGAGGAGAGCTTTCCGACAAGCTATCACTCGTATTATTCCGAATCCAATTGCTATTTTATTTTAATGCCTGAAGCTTATTAAAGTGACATTTAAATCAAATGTTAAAATAATAAAGTGTTACTTTAATATTATTTATGTTGAGATGTGTGTTTGAGAGGGGACGGCCAAGGGAGACATAAGGTGTTATTTTATATTATTTTATTTTAAAACACTTTATACCACATTGTTTGTGTAAGGTGGGTCAACCCTATGAAGGAGAAATAAAAGGAGAGCTTGTGGCCGTTGTTCAACATGTTGAGTATGAGAAGAAAATTGATGTGCGAGTTGCAGATCCATTCTTGGCAATAGAGGATGTCTATTCTCTCTTGTGACATTCTAGACGCCATTCCCTTGGGGTTTGGCCTTTGGAATCCATTGCTATTCGCTTCATTATCAGGCAGGTTGAGTGCATTTCCAGCTACAGGCAGATTGGGAGTTTGTTCATATCTTCCTCATTATTTGTACAATGCTTATGCCACCTTGAGGGGATGATTGTATGAAGACGTTGGACCAATTGAAACAGATTAATACTGCTGAAGCACTGTAGCGCGGGCACTATTCACATGACTGTAACGCGGGCACTATTCACGTCACTGTAGCAGCTGATTGACAACTATTGCTGGGTCTCTTTGCTGCTAATAGGGGGTTTGTTTGAGCTTGCAATGCTTCCATATGCTGGAGCATTATGTCAATAAATGGCTGGAGTAATTAGTGAGTTGAAAATCTGCCATGCATTTGATTTTATTAATTCTGGAAATAACAACTTATCAGCAGTAGTTCGATTTTTCAGTTTGCATATTATTGTAGTTCCCTTTCTTGTTCATATCGAGTGTTTTCAAATTCATGAAAAGACACAAACAAGCAAAACGTTTAATTTCCGGAGTCATAAGGGGTCTAGAACATTAAACGGAGAAATTAGGAGTTGGCTGCAAACTATTTGACAAATTTCCTATCAGCAGCTGGTTTAGTTTCTGGGCATTCAGGGGTGCTCATTACATGTCCCTTCGTGGACGTGACTCCACTCAAGGTTGTCGGCCCACTTAACTTGCACATCGACTTGTTAGTCGATCTCCTTTTCGGTGGTTTATTTAAACAATACACATAACCACTATTCACACATTTGATAATATTTATTAACATAATTAATATTATTTTCTTAATTACACACACACACACATATATATATGTATTCATATAAAATAAGGAAGCCATTCTTTCTTATATATATATATATATATATAATTATTATATTATTAATTTTGTTAATAATAATCTTGACATATGGAAAGACTTGTGCTTATAATGTGATTATTCTAACTGATGCTACAAATCATCAACATTTATATTATAGAATTTTTTAATAAAAATAACAAATTTTAAATGTAGTTTTTAAATAATTTTAGAACATAAATTAAAATTATATTATTTTATAGGAGTGAAGGTCATAAATTATTTTAACTAGAATTATAGATCAATATAAATTAAAATAATATAATTTTAATAATAATAGACTTAGTTTAATAAATTTGTTCTTTCTCACATATCTTAAACACTATACAGATTTTTAGAAGACATCTCCCTTAAAAAATTTAAAAATGGTAATATAATATTTGTAAAAAACAAGGTTCTTTACGTATTGACTATGATATTTGTAGTTTTATAATTAAGAGTAGACAATGATTCACTTTTGGAAGATTAGTGACTAATCAAGGCAATATTTAAAACAGTGATCAGCATATTCAGGGATGATGATAAGAAGTAATTAAGAATTAACAACTGAGTTAAGAGAGCCATGTTTAAAGGGTTAAGGATTTGACTAAAGAACATCAATTAAATAAATAAAGAGGCACAGGGAAGAGATATCATTCCTTGGGGGAAAAGGGAACCACCTAAGGGTCACAACCGTCCAGCAAGATTGAGAGATGTGTATGAGGAAGAAAGGCATAATCCAAGGGGCTTTAGACCATGAAGAGAACAAGCGATCCATCCAATAAGTATTGAACTTCACAGATAATTTCAGAATTAAAGAAAGGAAATCAGCAAATCTTGATATTGCAAGGACCTAATTCAGGATAGAATGAGATCTAATTTGATAAAGCAAGAAAAGAGTTCGAATAAATCGTTCAAGATCTGATCTGAGTAAGAAATATTCAGGCCATACAGCCAATTAAGCAATCTACAAGTACTTTGGTTGATCCCAGTTGGGGACATCACAAATGGTATTAGAGCACTGTTCCTGCCAGCCTGAGGGGTGAACAGTAGCTGAAGCAACTAACAAATAACTTTCCTATTTATAGCATAGTTAAGAGCAGACTTATAAGAGATTTATAGCAGATTATCGTGAGAAGATTATATGATCAAATTAGAAGCTTTGCTCAAGATAGCGAGAAGCAATCTAATAAACAGCAATTTAAAGTTTAATATAATGCAAGGATGGAAGTTGGCATTTTGATTATTATTATTGAAAAGAATAAACAGAAGACGAAAGTTGTGTGATCCATTATGAAGACAGCCGACATCAGATTAAGATGCAATGTTTTAAACAACAATTAGGATTACATCTTGGCAAGCGCTTACAAAGAGTGAAGTTTAGAAGCGACAACGATGATTAAATCAGTAAACAAACACATCATATAAAGGATGATGTCTTTGATCAAATGAACAAAGATATAATGAAGCGATTCTATTAAACAGTGATTGCATTTGTAAGGTGCGAGTAAGATATGGAGGGTGCGGCCTTAAATTAAATATTAATGACAGTTTTTAAAAAGATGGAGCAATACCTTTTGGAGATACAACTTTGCTATATGATATAGATATGCTAATAATTGCACAGGTCAAAAGGTGTGACCTGTCCTTGGGTTATGGTCATTGGTGAAACGAGATGTCTCTACAAAGATATAAAACCGTGGAGAGTTGAATGAAGAGGGGGTGGAGAAGAGTGAAATGTGAATTGAGGAAAAGAAATATCATTCATTTTTTACAAGCTCCAAAGCATATCTAGAATGAAGAAATAAAGGGTGAAATAAAGAATGTATGAAGATAAAAAAATAGAGATGCGTGTACATATTTATATAAGATATATGGCAACATATCTATGAGTTTATACATGCAGATTTGAACATACTTTTATGAGATATTTGAAAAAGAAGTATCTGCAGATATAGAGATGAGGATTGCAGTCACAAAGAAATAATTTGATGTTTTGAAGTGAAATATGTGTAGAAAGGCAGGGTTAGGCCCCCTTCCTGGCTCATGGGAGCAGCAAGATGGGGTCTTCTCTCTGGCTCTAAATGGCTTATGAGCAGCAAGATGGGGGCTAGGCCCTCTTTTTGGCTATAAATGGCTTATGGGGAGCAAGATGGTGTTAGGTCTTCTTTCTAGCTCTAAATGGCTTATGACCAACAAGATAGGGTTAGGCCCTCTAAATGGCTCTAAATGGCTTTTGAGTAGCAATATGGGGTTAGGTCCTCTTCCTGCCTCTAAACGGCTTCTGAGCAACAGGATGGGGTTAGGCCCTCTTCCTGGCTCTAAATGGCTTATGAGCAGCAAGATGGGGTTATGCCCCTCGTTCTGGCTCTAAACAACTTATGAGCAGAAAGGTGGGGTTAGACACCCTTCCCGGCTCATGGGAGCAGTAAGGTGGGGTTAGCCCCCCTTTAGCGATCTCCTCTCCCGACTCTATTATGACTGACTATTGACTTAAAGGGGCCCAAGAGGGTGAGTGCCCGCTCCCGCGCTAGGTGGGGATGATTGGTGGACGGTGGACCTATCATGCTTCTTCCTCAAAATCCTATTGTGATTGATCCTGCAAGCCCGCAGGGTAAAAATTAATTCAATGGATGCATTCCAGTCAATGAGAAGGGTTCTAACAATACGTGTATTTGTGTTTATGCTCCATGTCTGCATATAGTCATGTTTATGCTTCGTGCTTTGATATGTATGTTCCATGTCTGCAAATATTCATGTGTATAGTTCGTGTTTTCATGTGTGTGGTCCGTGTTTGGTTCATTCCTGATGTGTTTCTACTCGATTAGTTTCTATGATTATTGTAAGCATATTCCTATCATCCTGAGATTTCTATTTATGGTTAATCTAGGATATTGTGCAAGCATTGGGTCAATCCAAATTGAATTTTAACATGTACAAGCGATGGGGAAATAAAGATGAGAGAACTTGTCTTAAAATTATGAACCTTGCAATTTCCAATCATTGGTTGACATAACCTACATTTTGAATTAAGGGAGAAGATATACACCCTGAGATAATATCAAGTAGCGCAGCGAAAGGTGGATTTCAAATTAGACTCCATGGTCGCCAAACTATTGCTCGAGGAAAAGCAATTTTGGGAAGCGCAGATTGTTATGCCCCTTAATCTAAATATATCATCCTCCATCTTAAGAGGAAGAAAGGCACCATCCAAGGGGCATTGGACCGCGAAGAGAACAAGCAATCCATCCAAGAAGCATTAAACTTCACAGACGATTTCAGAATTAAAGAACAAAATCAGTGAATCTTGATAATTGCAAGGACCTAATTCAGGATAGAATGAGATCTGATTAAATAAAGCAAGAAAAGGCACTGAACAGTATAAGAATAAATGAATCAAGAAGATCTACTCTGAGTAAGAAATATTCAGTCCATGCAGCCGATTAAGCAGTTTAGAAATACTTTGGTTAATTCCAAATGGGGACATTACACGAACTTGAACTGGCAACTTAGATATATTTTCCTCACACATTTTATTTGCTAAAGGACTCTGTCATATATATATATATAAGTGGATACACTACATGCTACGTGGGACCTTTCAATAAATAGAAAGGTAATGAAAAATTCAAGGACCAGAAAACAAATAGTGTACCTACTTAATGCTGAGTGGTATTCTACAATGGCAGCAAGTTGAAGTGTAATGGTGTCAGTGTTTCAAAAATTCTTATTTTCAACTTAAACTTTACAACCATTTACATGTCAAAATATTAATATTAATTATAAGTATAATGTTTTGAAAGTAAACACCACATAAAAGCAAAGATATGCTCTCATGAAAATTATAAGTTTTATATGCATATAATAAAAATAAATATATTTTGAAAGATTAATCTGAGTTTCATAATTAACAAATATTTATTTTCAATTATTAGTAGACATTAAGAATAATTAATTCAGTTAAAACATATATTTTAGTAAAAAAATTGGTTTATTTTTTATGATTATGATAATAAATTTAAAATGTAATATAAAAATTAGATGTAAATAAATGAATTTTAGAAATTAGAATAAAAGAATTGTATTAGGGAAGGAAAAAACAATGCAATACGATTTAAATGTCTTCTTATGTAGTAAATATAATATCAAGTAAAGTAAAATAATTTTGAGGAAAATAAAATTGCTTCAATTGATGTCTCTGCCATAGTTCAAAATATCGTTATCGGCAACTTATCGCCAAGGGCAAAAAAAATATCGGAGATAAATCAGCAACTTATCGGCAAAAATATCGGGAACCTTAAAAATTGCTTAAATTTAATTTGAAATGCATTTTTTTGCAAATTGCTCTAAAACGCTGCAAATCACAATTTTTCTCCTTCAAACCCTTTTTTTCCTCTCCCAAACACCAATTTGCAAACAAGAAAATGTGAAATAACTGCTTTTTGGGCCGTCAGTCCTTATTAGCAGTCCATGGCAGATACTTTGGCGAAATATCGCCGATATTTTGGCGATAAGTTCAAGTTTTTTCGGCGATAAGTTTGAAACTTATCTGCGACGGCGATATATCTGCCATATTTTAATCTATGAGAAAGACTCATAATTAGACATTCATAAGTTAGAAATAAACATATATTGGAAATGTAGATCAGATGCTCTCGGCAATTTTTTAGTTGGATGAATTTAAGATATCTGTATTAGTTTAGTATTTGAAGGAAACCTTGAGCAAAAAATACAAAACATTGTAAAATGTTTAAACAGAATTGTTGACATGCAAACTGAAATGAGTCCACATTTCTTTCTAATCATTTTGCACATGGAATTTATTTGTTCTGTTGTACTATTTTCTTTATCTGTTTTACTAACACCTTATCCAAGGGCACATTATTTGGAAGTAGAACATGTCTGATTGATATATATGATCTTTCATGGTGTTTATTTGATAACATGTTATACTTGTATTTTTTTTGTTTCAATGGGGCTATTTTTTTACCTTTTTCCAGATTGACCTTGCATGTCTTGAAACACTGAGGCCTCTTCCAGAAAGTACAGCAGTATCTATCCTTGAACAGGTCAACTCATTTTATTTCTTGCCTTTACTTTTAAGTGGTTTTTGAATTCTTTGTGTGTCGTCTCATTAATTCATTACTAAACATACTTTTCCATTGTCCAGTTTGCATCAGCAAACTTTGCAGATGGAAGAGATAAACGTGCTTACCTTGCAGGTCTCATTACTAGGGTAATTCTAATAACTCTTATTGGTTCTTCTACCTGCTACCCATAAAATATCTAATTCATAGCAATATGGAGGTTTCAACATCATTTTTTAACAATGAGAGTGACACATTTGGATGTAGTTTGATGATTAGTAACTTCCATCAATGTTTAACGAATGAGTGACACATTTGATATAGATTGATTATTAGTTCTTTTGGTATGCTCTCTTACTGACATGGAGAACTCTCGTCTGGAAGTGAAAATTCAGTAGCACCCATTTATTGAAAGAGGAAATTTATTCACCTTGCACTTCTTTTTAAAGAGGTCATGGATCAAGACATTCTTTGCTTATTTTGGTGTGTCTATGTCAGGCGGGTCAGGAGCGAAATGCTAGATTTCCACTTCTACAGCAAGCACGAAGTTCAGAGCTGCCCACCAGAGAGGCAGGTTTACTTGGGGTCCCTGGTTTATCTCATTCATCTTTAATTGATCCTCTCGTTGCATCTTACTCACTTCCAGGGTCATCTTTGATTCGGTGAGTCTTTATTCAAAGCTACTGTCTGAGTATTATTATTCTTCGTTACTTCAAAATATATGAAATGTCAGCTGTACTTTTGTGGCGATTTGATAGTTTTTACACCTCATTATGAAATATGGTCACGCATATTGCACTATATATGTGTGTGCCCTTAGTCATATACTCTTGTACCCCATTTTGAAAATGATTTTCCCATCTCTATGTCTGCAGTGTATATCTCTAGGTTGCTACAGTTTGTGGATTCAGTTATAAATCACCACTGAACCTAAAGGCAATCTTTTGGTCACTGTAGTCTCTCCGAGTTTAACTCTGAATTTCTGATTATAATTAAATCTTATATGGATTCAAACTATGACATTATTGATTTTAGGGTAAGTCGTGTGGTGATTAGATGTCTGGCAATTACCACCTTAGGTTGCTGTTTTGATGTGAACCATTGCATTTAGGACTGCAGAATGTATGAACTCTGAAAATCTGCAGCACCTTGTCAATATTATA
The DNA here is from genome assembly GCA_018584345.1 of Thuja plicata. Lineage (NCBI taxonomy): Eukaryota > Viridiplantae > Streptophyta > Pinopsida > Cupressales > Cupressaceae > Thuja > Thuja plicata. The sequence goes on from MU226695.1 coordinate 946,297, forward strand.
TTTTCACTCTACTTTTAATCTTGAAGTTTGTTTTAATTTATTTATTCTTTTCACTTCAAGTACAAATCAATAATTTTACTTTTAAAACCTTTTCTCTTTTGACCTATTACTCTGTTAGTTTATTTATTTAACCAAAAACCCACTTTAGCATTATAAATGTCTTCAAATACAGAAACTTATTTTTTGGTTAGTGTTTACAACAAAAATGACCTTTTTCCTCCAGTAATTGTAAAAATTACATGCTGTTTTTCTTGTTCTCTGGGCCTGCCCTCATTTCTATTAGAAGTTTATAAATTCCGTTACCATTTCAGCTTAATTTTTAAATTTATTAAGAGTTTTTATCAGATCTCTAATTTGATTTCTATTTGCAGGCGTGATCCTTATGGCACTGCTACATCATTGCTTGGGCATTCTCAAGTCTCTCCATTACTGAAAGCAGATCCAATCCTGGAAAGGTTTTCAACTGGGTTAGATGACACATATGGTTTGTCATCTTATAGAAATCCAACTAGTACAGGTGTTAGTTTTGGGACTAGCTTACCAGAAGTAAATGGTGCGGAAAAGCGAATTCCTGTTAAGTTTGATCCTTTCACAGGTCAGCCATACAAGTTTGATCCTTTTACTGGTGAGGCTATACAGCAACCAGGATCATCGGCATCTTCCCGTCTTGCTGGGAAGTATTACTGAACGTAACCCCTAAATTAAGATATAGTTTTAGAAACTAAGGGTCTAGTATTATGTCCCGTAAAACTAGTGCGTTTTTTAACATTCTAGTGAGCAGCAGGTCAAGTGATATTGAAGATGGTAAATTTCTCCAAAACATTTCTGATAAGCTACAATCACTTTGATACTTATTTGATGGAGAAGATTAGCATTTGCTTTTATTACATTATGTTGCGTAGAAACTATTTTCATTTGGTGGTTGTTTTGCTATTAGATTGTGAGAATGATTTTAGAAAAGTTTATGCCTTATTATTTCCAGTTTTTCGCCTTCAGCTCAAGTGTATTTTCCCTTCAAGATGTTTGTGACGAGTTCACTTGTTTTTCTCATAGAAGATGGGGTTTCATCGTTTTGATCTATTAAGGTAACCCTTTATATGTGATACACTGTTCTTGCTTAGAGGCCATTCTATTTGCTAAGGATTTTTGCTATTTATTTTGAATGGCTATATGTGGAGGGCTCATGCCTTGCTGCATAGCTTTACTAGTTATTCGAGCTTATCTTGTTTTGTATCTGCAAGATCTGCTTTTGTTTCCAAATCTGTCAATGTTAAAAATCCTCTAGCCAGAATTTGGTTTATGATGATGTGATTATAGTACAAGACAAAAGAGGAACTTGTAGTCTTAAACTTCACAGCATTCATATAAATTGAAGAATATATACAATTACCTGGACATGTATGACACTTTGCATCGAAGAGACCCAATCAGGGTACTCTGAATAGCTGGAGAACAATAACTCTGTGATTTTCTCTTATTCTTTCTCCAAACAGTTAAAGATGCCAGAATCACCATTTGCTTTAGCTACTGGATCGGGAGCTTTGACTTTTATTGAAAAAGACTGAAAGTACAAAAGTTTGTGCTTGTAAGTAGTGGCACAGAAGAAATTGCTGGGTATGGTTAGCTAATATATTGTTGAAAGATGCGAGATGGCCTGGTTGCTCAACAGTTGCTCAACAGTTGGTAGTGAAAATGATAAAATTATGGGTGGTACTTAGATGTTTTTATGTAGAAGGATATTGAAGGTAGATTTTATATGAAATAGGATGGGAATAGATTTTACGTGAAATACGAGATTAAAAAGCATGGGGAATAGATTTTATGTGAAATAATAATGCCGTACGAGTGATTAATTTATGACATGATAGAATCAATTTAACTTCAACTTAATAAACAAGTTAGAGGTACTATGGCCGGAGAAAGAAGGTATCTAAGAGAAACCGAAAGGGAGAAGGAACGCTTTTTAATGTGTTTTATATCTAAATGTTGTTCCTCGTAAGTTTTGAAATTAGTGGATGAAAGCCCATTAATACAGACAGATATAGTGCTTTTCAAAGATATTGCAGTGAAGACAGGTCTTTTGGGATAATTATCCCACTTTTCTCAAACTATATTTTAAATACTATATATAAATTAAAATAAAGTGTTAAAATAATGGTTTCTGAAATTGGTATCACATTTATAATTATTTGTGGTGTTGTATATTTTAAAGGTAAATTACAAATGATTTGTAGAGTTGGATTTAGTGAGTTTTCTTATATACAAAATATGATAGATGGGTGAGACATTATCAAAGATAATATAGAAATATTCAACATCAAAATTTAGAGGCGAATAGATCAAAACATTTTGGGAATTGAGGCAAGATAATTAGACATAGTTAGTGAGAATGAGAGACTCAAATTATGCAAATAAGATTTCTAAAAATATTGAAGGTGATATGTTGTGGCATGTTATGAGGTTCATGACAGATAAGAAAGGTAGAATTAGTTTGACAATTAAAATAGTTAGGTGAGTTCCTTGGGATCTAATAATAGTAACAATAAGAATTGCAAGAGTCAAAACACAAAGAAATGTCATGAGATGCATGACAATTAAGAAATGTAGAATGATTTTGACAATTAAAATAGTTAGGTGAGTTCCTTGGGAGCTAACAATAATAATTACAAGGGTCAAACACAAACTCCCTTTTGTCTTGTTTTGTTCTTGGAAGAATATGTAAAGTTCAATTGAAATGACGTATTTGCTTATGGTGAAGAATATAAACTTTGTAGATTTAAGAAGTAATGACCATCACAACTTCCATGAAAATGAAGAAAGGTAGAAATGTGTTCATAGTTTAACTAACCTAACCAAGACAAATTGATTGTCAAGCTTTGAGTAATTTTACACTAGGAATTGCCCTTGGTGTGCAATGGGTACACCGAGGAGGTTTTGAAGGTCAATTAGGAAATTTTGTAAGTTTATTTTGTTCTTTGAAGAATATATAAAGCTCTATTGAAATGCCATCCTTGCTTGTGATGAAGAATGTTAAAAGCTATGTAGATTTAAGAAGCACTGCCCTTCACAAGCTCCATGAAAATGAAGAAAGGTAGAAATGTGTCAAGAGTTGAGCTTCCCCAAACAAGACAAATTGATTGTCACACTTTGTGTAATTTTACACTAGCAAATGCACCTTAGTGTGTAATGGTTATGTTGAAGAGGTTTTGAAGCTCAATTAGATTTTCTTTTAGTTTATTTTGTTCTTGGAAGAATTTTAGAAGTTCAATTGAAATGATGTCCTTGCTTGTGATGAAGAATATAAAAAAACTTTGTAGATTTAAGAAGCAGTGCTCTTTACAATCTCCATGAAAATGAAGAAAGGTAGAATTGTGTCAAGAGTTGAAATTCCCCAACCAAGAGAAATGGATTGTCAAGCTTTGAGTAATTTTACACTAGCAAGTGCACCTTGGTGTGCAATGGGTACGCCAAAGAGGTTTGGAAGGTCAATAAGGAATCTTTTAAAGTTTATTAGGGCAAGAGCACCAATAATCGAACAAGTTCTAATATTCGTACACTCCACACACACTCACTAAAAAACTTCATTTGGCTATCCTATAGTTACTACACAAACAATCCAATAAATATTGCATCATACACCAATACAAGTGAATAACTATTGGTGCATTTGTGTTTATTTTACACAAGTTGGACAAAATTGCCTAAAATTTTATTCAAAACTCAAAACTCGTAATATATTCTATTTAAGTAAAAATTATTAACAATAAAAACAATGGTAAACTTTATGTGCTCTCATATGCACATTCTTCCATGTATCCTTATAGCTATTGGTGCATTATATGTTACAATAAAAATGTTTATTAACTTTATGTGCTCTAGTATGCACATTCTCTCACACATCCTATACACATTTTTATGCATTTACTCCAACTGCTAGTGGTACTTGCACATACAGTAAAAGGTTCACCAATAACTAAATAAACAAATAAAAAAGTCAAACATAAAATTGAATTGATGAAGCCATTGTAGAAATGATAAATAAATGGCAAGCAAGTGCTGACTCCTTCCTTCTCTATTTTCAAATTCAAAATGAACAACCACAAATCAATGAATTCATTTCCACATTCAAATGATTTTATAAGAAAGAATTTTCAGTGAATTGATTTCTTTCTCTTTATACTATGATATTGGTTTCTTCTATTATCCAATTTAACCATGTCCTAAAATGTTTAATTTTTCATAGTTTTGGGCATTATTTTCCCCATGGTATCTCATTCTGCTTCCCACAAAGGCTTCTCACACAGGGTTCATGTGTGTTTAAGCGCTAAACACACACACACACACACACACTTGCACCTATGTGTACATACATACATACATACATTTTCATATACACATAATCTTTGAATAAGTTATCATGCACTCTTCAATTTAACAAGTCAATTTATATTAATAATTGGTATAATGTGGGTGCAAGTTAACTCAATAGCATAACACGTGGAGAAAAGATCAAGTGGAAGGCATCCAATTAGAGTCACATGTGGGGTGCACTTCACAGATTTACAACTCGACGAAGATGTCACTGCACCAAAAGTTAAGGCTTTTAATGGTTGTTCCAGACAAGCGATGATCACTCATACAATGCAAATCACCGAGAACAATGAAAAAACATGCAATATAGACCAATTGACCTCACATGTTGTCCCCATTAAACAGTCAATGATCGATGCAGTTGCTGGCGTAGAAGATAATAACATGTCACTCAAGGGTGCTGCAAAGAGGTGGGGTATACCAAAATCCAGTTTGAGGGCATGGTTGATGGGAATAATTGTGATGAAGAGGAAGGGACAACAAACAATTTTAAATACAGAAGAAAAGGCTGAAGTAGTGCAATGGTGCAAGGACATGGTTGATAATGACCAAGATCTTCAAATTGTTCAACTACTGTTGCTTGTTGACCAAATTAGTGTAACAAAGCCTAACCCATTCAATAATGGCACGCCAGGGAGATCATTGTGGGCAAGTTTTAAACAACGCCACCTAGATTCAACAATCAAAATAGCTGAAGGAGTGGATTTAGACAGAGCAATTAGCCTTTGTCCTTGTATTATCACATCCTTCTATGACAACCTAGAAAGAACTTATAACCTGAACCACTATGCCTCTAATAGAATTTGGAATTGCGATCAGACCAATATGCAAGTTGCTAGGAATTGTGGAATGAGAGTCATTGCCAGAAAGGGAACGAGATGTGTCCCACATATCATCTCAAAAATAAGGGAGTGGATTACTATTTGACATGTGTTAGTTTAGTTGGGTTCAACATACCTGAGTTCTACTTGTTTAAATCAAAGAGGCACATAATAAACTACAATGCCAATTGCAAGCCAAGAGCGTGCATGGCAGCCAGAGAACACACCTGGATGACAAAGGAACTATTTCTCAATTGGTTGGAATACTTTGCAAAGTCCATTATAGGTGGGGTTTCACCCTCAAGCATGGCCCTACTTATCTTTGATGGTCATGTTAGCCACGTGGCATGGAAGACAATCGATGAAGCAAGGTGTCTAGGAATTGACTTGTTGACCTTGCCCACACATACCAACGACAAGCTGCAACCATTAGATTTCATCGTATTCTCCCCTTTCAAAATATACATCAAACAACAAAGGACTACATGGATAACTAACAACCCTCAGATTGAAATTGGATGGGAAGAGTCGGAAACTCTTGCAAGCAAAGCCATTAGCAAAAAATTATCACCATGCAACATCATTAGTGGCTTCCACAGGGAAAAGATTTGACCCCTTATCGAACTACACTAGACAAGTATATGAGGCCAACTGAAGCCTTTGCTATTCAAGAGGAAGTATGCCAACCCATACAAGAAGATGATTTTGTTACACATGAAGGTGAAGCAAAGGTACTTGAAACAAAGACCTTTTTGTAAATGCAAGGTTACATAGTGACTTGAATTGATGAGTTTATGCGACAATTCAACGCATAGAATGTAGAGAGGGTAGACAATGGATTGGAAGGTCCAATTTTCTCACTCCAACCATATGAGCCAGATATTACATATGTTAAGCAATTCATAATGTGGGAATGGGCAATACAAAAAGGATTGAGTTTGCCAACTCAAGCTACTGTACCTGATTGGTTGAATGATGCAACCAATGATATTGTTGTTATTAGAAATTTTGCTGACGAAGAAGTCTCCCTTTCCATGCCATCCCCTCCAAATATTGAACTAGCATAGGTGGTTCACTACTTTACAAATGCATTAAATTGGGAGCAACAAGATGTTGGTGATTGTGACGATGAGATTGAGGCAAGTGACCAAGACACTGACTTCGTGCCATGCACACAACCGGACATGTAGTAACAAGCAACCCCAAGAAATAGATTCCTACGACTTACAATCTAGAGTGCATCAATCATCACGTGGAGGTCATTCAGGGGTACTTTGTCTCAGTAGGAAGTCACAAATTTTGACATTTGATGATTACGTTGACATGCTTCAAGACCAGAAGAACCGAAATGAGGATTTGCAACAACACAAGGAGTAGATGAGGCAAAGGAAGGATGAACGTGAGGTGAACCAGGCAACAACAAAAGTAATCAGGGTAGAGAAGCAAGCAAAGAGACAAAAAGAATAAGAGGGGAAATAAAATCGAGAAAGGGAGAAGGAAGAACAAAAATAACAGGCGAGGAGGTCCCAAGAGGAAAATGGAGGTCATTCGAAAAGATGAAAATCTGCAAAGAAAAATAGAAGAGTGCAACAACTACACCTCCACCCTTCGATCAAGGCAATGACAACAATACATCAACTACACCTCTCCCCTTAAAGCACCCAACTCTGGTTTAGATGTTGAACATCTTCACCACGTGCTTTGTAGGAATGAGTAATGTGTAGCAAGGGAGTACACCCGAATGCTCATCACAAATAAAAATGAATGCTGAGCAAAGCAACAAATTGATAGCTCATTTAGTTTGTCTGATACAAAAATCTCCCAATCAACTAACAAATCCTATAAGTGGGGCATAGGGTTCTACCTTCGGATATGAGACGCCCTGTCCTTTTCTAGGATTTATGGAGAATTAACTACAACAGTCGTAAATATGAAATTTTGATCGATGTGGCAACAGAATTTTGGTTTTAGTACAATGTGGAATGATTTTAGTAAATCCCTCCATGGAATTATGTTTATGTTTCACATATCTTTCTCCATGTAACTAATGCACACACTTAATACATGTACATATTTATACAATTGTTTGATTTATGAATACCATAATTAAATACTATGCTAAAGTTGACAGTTAAATATAATTCACAAATACTGATTTTAATGAAGTGTTGAATGATTATAGTGGGGTGTTGAATGATCTTATGCAATCAATTTTGTGCATTAAAGAATTCACAAACTAGATTATCAAAATAAATAATAAACAATAAGAATTTACAATCTTAAAGAATTGAGAATAATATAAAACACATCTACCCTTAAAAAAATAGAACACCAAAAACTGTTCATCACCTTAGTAAATTTGTTATGTCTCCTTTTTTAGAATATGATTTAATAATAAACAATAAAAATAAATTATTGAAAAAATTAAAAATAATATAATATAATCTATTATTAAAATAATAATATAATTTGTTATTAAATAATAATATAATATATTATAATAATAATTAACAAAATATAAAAATAATGAAAATAAAAATAAAAATAAATAAATTAATAAATAACAACTAATGGATATTACATTATGATTAAAGTTATCATATTGTTGAAGAATATAAAAATTAATAGCAATGGAAAGGTGCATTTTTCCATTCGATGAGAAATATATTAAGGGATATTAGAATCGATCGAGGAAGAGGGATCAACTACCACAATAAATAATAATAATGGCTAGTAACATTTACAAGGGAGTGACAAGTCAGTGATTCAAGAGGCATCTACGCGGATTTAGGGGACATTACATATTTGGAGTCCAATGGAGATTGCAATCAATGGAACACATACATCCCTACATCTGAAGTGTAGTGCCTTGCCAAGGAACCCAAAGAACACTAGAGTAAAGCATGCACTAATAATGTTTTTTTTCAATTACATAAGCATTAACAACAACAATGCATAGACAAACATACATTGCATAAGCAATAGATAATACAACAATGATCACCACATGATTGTGCACAAGTAGAAGTCTTAAACACTTCCAAGGGTTCCATGACAACCCCAAAATGTTCCACATAAACAGATACACATGTTTCGCACAATGCCTCACTAGAGTTTGAACAATTTTCAATGAGCTATAAGAGACTCAACCAGACCATTGTCCATGACTGACAATTGAGGAGATCAACTCCATCCTCAAAACTGACTAAGCTAGGTTCATTTCAAAATCCAAACAGAAATTTGAACTAAACAAGGTCAAACCATGACCAAATACATGAAGCAAGTTCATAAAATTTCTCACAAAAGCATAGGCAATCCAAATCCAACATTCAATATGACGCAGTCAAGGTAGGAGGGTCCAAGGTAATGAACAAACCAACCTTGCAACAAGACTTACACAACTGAAACTCAAAGATTTCGAGAAGTAAACACACATATCTAGAGTATGGAACACACATGCAATCTTTTCATTAACAGGTAAAACAATTACAAAGTTCTGCAATAGCAGTCAACATGCCCAACTCCAATGCCATGAACGTATTACAAAGAAAAACCTACTTATTCTTTCTGACCTACGAATGCAAATCAACCTTCTTGAAGCCTGATTGACTCTCCTGACTTCCTCTCACTTCCCCAAGACAAGGACCAATATCCAACATTTATACATGATCACAACCAAAGATGTTAGCCTCAAGATTACATTTTCCAAGACAAACAAAACATGTTACCAACTAACCACCTAGTCGACCTCAAACCTAAATATCTTTAACCAATGATTAAATCACAAGGAGCGATCATACAAATAGGTCAACCAAACACAACCACATAGGAAAATGAGCCATAAGCACACCGCTCAAGGAAATCCAACTGAAGATTCAAACACTGACTGGTTTAGAAACATGAAGAACACATTCTAAACACAGCCAAAGAATATAGCATAAATCGAGTGCGATAAGTCCAAATGAGTTGCGATCATAGGAAAAGCTTCCTAATGATCTCATGAACAAAAATCTACGACCGCAACCGCCAAGGATCTGTAGAACTTGACCGCGACAGGAAACACAACAACCGGTAACCAGGAACATAAAAACTCAGCAACCGGATCAGAAACAAAAAAAAACTCAAATGTTTTGGTTGATGCAAGATTGCAATGAACGCAAGATGCTCCTGCATTAGACACCCAGGGTTATTTGAAAAGTGAGCCTCTCGCTTTTCTATGATGAAGGAAAACCCAATCGGGTTTAACTCCACCTGAGAAATCCATGAAGAATCCTTAATTGGTCTGTTCTTCCACTTAACAATTATTCTTCATACTGTTTTCCTGTAGTGCTTTGACCAATTATGGTATCAAAGATCTGTTCAACCTCCTCCTTCTTCTTCTTAGGATACTCTAGAACTCACTGTCTAATCCATCTCCTTCACTGCTAGCTGGTTCATGATATTCATACAAGTCTTCTATGTTGGATATACTTGATATGTCCATGTCCCCTGGTAACTCAACTTCATAAGCATTCCCTGAATCAAACTTTCTCAAGATCTTACAAGGTCCAAACTTCTCCATCTTCAATTTACTATAGGTACCAACTGTAAATCTGCCTTTTCGAAGGAGAACCATCACCAACTTCAAACTCCTTATGTTTCCTCTTCCTATCATCTCTCTCTTTATACTTATCATTCATTCCTTCCAAATGTTTCTTAACTCTATCATGAAAATCCTTATATGATCGGTAAATATTTCTGCTTCAGCACTCCTCTTTTCTTCAACATTGATATCCCTCAATTCTACAACTCCTTTAGGTTGTAACCCATAAACAATATTGAAAGGTGTTCTCCCAGTACTCCTATTAACTGAATTATTGTAAGAAAACTTTTCTTGTGCCAAAACCAAATCCTAATTACCCACCTTATCACCAACCAAGCATCTCAGTAGATTACCCAAGCTCCGATTAACAACTTTAGTCTGTCCATCAGTCTGTGGGTGAAATCTAGAACTAAACTTCAATTCTGTGTTAAGCTTCCTCCAAATTGTCCTCCAAAACTAACCAAGAAACTTAGTATCCATATCTGAAATAATGCTCTTAGGCAACCATTGTAATCTGACAATGTCCTTGAAAAAAATCAGCTATATGTACTACATCTGATATCTTTTTACAAGGAATGAAATGAGCCATCTTTGAAAACCTATAAACCACCACAAATAGTGAATCATTACCTATTTGAGTATTTGTCAAATCAAGCACAAAATACATGCTAATCTTCTCCCAAGGCTTCTCTCGTACAGGCAATGGTGTATACAATCCAGTATTCTGACTATTCCCTTTAGCAATTTGACAAATCCTGCATTTCTGAATGAAATTCCTAACATCTTTATGAGTCTACGACCAATAATATTGCCCCTTGATAATTGTCACTGTCTTATCAATCCCAAAGTGTGCAGCTAATCCTCCATAATGTTTATCCTTAATCAAGCTTTCCCTCATAGATCCTCTTGGTATACACAATTGAACTCCTTTGAAAAACAATCCATCATGTATGAAATAATCCAACAAGGAACTCCTATCGGTAACCAAAGGCTCCTTACAAGATTTATGATGCAATCCAAGGTCAGAGGATCCAATAAAGGACTGTCCAAACTTGCAGCCAACACCAAGAACACACAGTGGAAACAACACAACACAAGATATATCAATATCAACTTATATTATCTCATAATTCCAATTACATGCAACACGTCGGGCTATAAGGCCTTCCCGGTTAGGGCCAATTACATCAACAGATTCAACAAGATCTCGCAGGATCCAACCTTATCCATCTACCCTATAGCTAAGTGGAAGAAACTAGATCTGAACTTGTGCTCGCAAGCCACCAAGCAATCTGCACTCTCTGTCTACCTACTTACAAGTATCTACAGGAACTTACAATCTTTCAGCTTATATGCTTACTTTGCTATCCTCTATCTATCTTCCCATCATCTCTCTTGTCTCCTCTAAACATCAACCTAGACTCTCTTTTATACACACTTGCTACAAGTAAGCTTGTAAACAATAATTAAATGACCCAGTCGACCATACACTCTACAATGAACATATATTAAATGCACCAGTCGGCTATAAATAATAACCAAAATACATAGAAGAATGCACCAACACAGATTTAGGTCCACACAAGATCTAATATCACAAATTCGCATACCACAGAACTTAGCACGATCCCAATGACCCCCTCAAATCATGGATGCAATCTCCAATGTCTGCCCAATCTATAAACACAAGTTGGTGAACCCCAACAACTAATCGCTAAACAAGCACACCGAGATCTAGACCACTCGGTGAAAGACACAACCGAGTAGAACTCTACCGAATAGACACCATCGAGTAATATTCTACTGGACAAGACACGACCAAGCTGCACACACCGAGAAACTATCATCGAGCAGTGTACCTCGAGTAGAATATCACCAAAAACAACAACACCGAGCACCATCAAGTCCAGTCACCGAGTTCAACAGTGAAGAAATACATCTTCCAACCGAGAACTGCCACCAAAGTGACCGAGCACCTTAGGTCTCCAACCAAGTTAAACTACTAAAATAGAAAGCAAACCAAACATGTTTTTGGTGACACGGGATTGCCAACTACCCCAGGATGCTCTTGCATCAGACACCCCAGGTGCAAAAAGATGTTCTCAGTAGCTTGATGAATATCTATTGGGATTCAACACATAGATCCCAAACTGGTTCTTGATATACATGCCTTCCAAGTCCTCAACCAACACACTCTTCCCTCGGTTCTTCTTCTGCTTCCTTTTACCATTAATACTTGCTAATTTATCTTCATATTTCTGCACACTCATACCTACACCCTCCAATGTAACCACTTTAGATATGCTATGAATGCTCAAGTTCCTCTTACCGAGCTCTGCATCCTTCAAAGGAATCAAAATAGATTTCTGCCCATCCTTCAGTATAGTAAAGGAATTTCTTTTAGAGTCATGAATAGCCTCTCTATCATACTGCCAAGGTCTACCGAGTAAAATATGACAAGAACTCATCTCCACAATGTCACATAATACTTCATCTCTATAGGTACCAATGTAAAAACTCACCATGCACTGCTTTTTCACCTCTACTGCATGACCAACTTGTAACCAACTTATCCTATAAGGACAAGGATGCCTCAACCTTTTCAAACCAAGTTTCTGAACCATCTCCTCATCAACTAGGTTGTCAGTACTTCCTCCATCAATAATCACTTTACAACATTTACCATTAGACTTGCACATAGTCCTGAACAAGTTTGTCCTCTGACAAGAATCAACTTGCTTTGAGGGTAGCAAAGTTCTCCTAAGCAAAATTTTCATACCCTCCACCTCAGGTTCATTCTCAGCAACTTCATTCACCACAACATTTCGGTGACTACCAACCTTCGTATCTGTATGGGGACATTCAAATGAACGATGTCCTTCTTCTCCACAGTTGTAACAAGTACCTCTGAATACACTTAAACCTGTCTTTCTCCTCGGTTCAATAGGTTTTGGTTCATCTTAAACTTTTGGTTTATCCTTTACCAACTTCTCTTGCTTCTCCTTCCCTCGGGAATTACCAAAATGTCTTATCTTCAACTTATCTTCTGCCTTCAATGCATACTGATAAGCATCTTCTACCGAGTCAATCTTCAACATACCAATCTCATCTTGGATATTGAATTTCAAACCATTAACATACCTCGCCACCTTTTCTTTAGAAAGTTCTTTATGCCCAGACCGAATAGTCAACTTGTAGAACTCCTCAGTATAATCTTCCACAATCATCTCCTTCTATTTCAGATTCTTCAATTTCTTAAGTAACTCAAGTTCATAGTCGGCAGGAATGAACATAGGTTTTAGCTTTGTCACCATCAACCTCCACTGATTGATCTTCATCTTACCTTCTTCTTCTTGGTCCCTCTGCAACTCTTTCCACCATAAAGCAACATGTCCCTTCAACTTAGTATGTGCAAACCTTACTCTAAGCGGATCTTCAATGTCTTCCAACTTAAAGTGGTCTTCTAACTCACCGATCGAATCAATCAGATCCTCGGGTCTCAATGCACCTGAAAAATTGGAAACCTCCATTATGTCATTTTTACTCAACCAAGCTCTAGATCTCTACAACCAATCATATCTATCTCCTCCAGATCTCTCTATCTGATTGACTCTATCATCTCCACTAGATCCAACAAATTCAAAATCTTCAACAACTTCTTCATAACCATCATCCGTTCTCGAACCTCTATGCAATCCAACATTTATGATACCTTCTATGATTTAATTCTTCATTTCCATCATCTCAGATCTGAATATTTATTTTATCCTCGCTTCCACCTCCTCAGAAAGATCTGCAATCACCCTAGGGTCCAACCTTCTCGGAGGCATCTCTCTAGATATTTGAAAACCCTAAGCTCCACAAGAAATGAACTAGCAGCTTTGATACCACTTGATGCAGTCCAAGGTCAGAGGATCCAATAAAGGACTATCCAAACTTGCAACCAACAACAAGAACACACAAGGAAAACAACACAACACAAGATATATCAATATCAACTTATATTATCTCAGAATTCCAATTACATGCAACATGCCGGGCTATAAGGCCTTCCTGGTTAGGGCCAATTACATCAACAGATTTAGCAAGATCTCACAGGATCCAACCTTATCCATCTACCCTATAGCTAAGTGGAAGAAACCAGATCTGAACTTGTGCTTGCAAGCCACCAAGAAATCTACACTCTGTCTACCCACTTACAACTATTTGCAATAACTTACAATATTTTAGCTTATACACTTACTCTTCTATCCTCTATCTATCTTCCCATCATCTCTCTGTCGCCTCTAAACATCAACCTAGACTCTCTTTTATACACACTTGCCACAAGTCGGCTTGTAAACAATAATTAAATGACCCAGTCAACCATACACTCTACAGTGAATAGATATTAAATGCACCAGTCGACTGCAAATAATAACCAAAATACATAGAAGAATGCACCAACAAAGATTTAGGTCCACACAAGATCCAATGCCACAAATCCGCACGATCCCAATGACCCCCTCAAATCATAGATGCAATCTCCAATGTCCGCCCAATCTATAAACACAAGTCGGTGAACCCCAACAACCAGTTGGTAAAAAAGAACACCGAGAGCCATACCACTTGGTAAAAGACGCAACCGAGTAGAACTCCATCGAATAGACACCGCTGAGTAATATGCTACCGAGAAAGACACCACCGAGCTGCACACACCGAGCAACTATCACCGAGTAGTGTACCTCAAATAGAATATCACCAAAAACAACAACACCGAGCACCACCGAGTCCAGTCATCGAGTTCAATAGTGAAGAAATACATCTTCCAACCGAGAACTGCCACCAAAGTGACCGAGCACCTCAGGTCTCCAACCAATTTAAACTACTAAAACGTAAAGTAAACCAAACATGTTTTTGGTGACACAGGATTTCCAACTACCCCATGATGCTCCTGCATTTCCAAGGTTTAGCAAAATCAAGATCATCCTTATACAAAGCCTTCAAATCATCAAATCCAAGCACTATCACCTTCATCTATGTCATAAGATTCCTTCTTCTACTCAAAGCATCAACAACTCTGTTAGACTTACCACTCCTATGCTTCAACATAAATGAGTAACTCTATAAGAATTCAACCCATCTCATATGTCTCTGATTCAACTTACTTTGACTATGCAAATACTGTAAAGCCTGATGATTAGTATACAACACAAACGCCTTAGACAATAAGTAATGTCTCCACTTCTTCAAATATTGAACAATAACATAAAATTATTGATCATAAAAAAATTCTTTCTCCTTGCATCATTCAACTTTTCACTAAAGTAAGTAACCAGTCTACCTTCTTGACTCAGTACTGCTCTGATTGCACTCCCACTAGCATCACAATCTACTTTAAATACCTTACTAAAATATGGTAGTGCTAACACAGGTTATTCAGTTACCTTTTGCTTCAACCAGTCAAACCTTCTTTGCGCCCTATGTGTCTATTTGAATTCCTTCTTATCTCCCCTCATTTTCTCAGTCATAACATTGCAAACATAACTAAAATTACTAATGAACTTGCTATAAAAAATTTCCAAGCCATGAAATGATCTTACCCCACTAACAATTTCAGGTTCAGGCAACTCAACAATTGCTCTAAACTTCTCAGGGTCCATCTTCAATTCTTCAACACAAATCACAAGTCCAAGGTATACAATCTCATTCTTCATAAAAGTATACTTCTTCAAATTTATTAGAAACTTCTCCTCTCTTAACCTCTGCAGTATTTGCCTTACATGCAACATGTGTTCCTCTTTTGTCTTACTAAAAATTAGAATGTCATCCAAATAAACTATGCCAAATTTACGCAAAAATTTCTTCAACACTTCATTGATTAGTCTCATGAAAGTACTTGGTGCATTAGACAAACCAAAAGGCATTACCAACCACTCATACAAACCTTCCTTAGTCTAATGACAGTCTTCCATTCATCACCTTCTCTTATTTTGATCTAATGATAACCACTCTTCAAATCAATCTTTGTAAAATACCTATCTCCACTCCAGCAATCCATTATGTCATCCATCCTAGGTAAAGGAAACTAGTACTTGATATTGATCTTATTTATTTCTCTAGAATTTGTACACATCCTTCACTGTCCATCCTTCTTAGGTGCCAATACTGCAGGTACTGCACAAGGAATCAAACTTTCTTTGATTAATCCTTTATGCAACAACTCATCTACATCTTTATTCTATTCCTCATTCTCTGCTGGTGTCAACCGGTGAGCTATTTTATTAGGAAAAATAGCTCTAGGAATTAGATCCATGCAATGAATGATGCTCCTAACTGGTGGAAAACCATCAGGTACATTATCTTAAATCACATATGCATACCTGTCCAACATGTCCTTAATCTCTTCGGGGTATTCACTGCTCAGATCTATATCTACAGTCTTCTTTGGGACAATAGAAAAATAAACATTCTCATGTCTCATACCGTCCAAGAATTTCCTTCAATCAACCATGCAAATTCTAGTACTGGTACAAACTTCCCCTTTAAAAGGTTCCTCCAAAGGACTTAATCTTTGTTTCATACCATTAGCCACAAAAGTATATGTATTTCTTCTTCTATTATGTATAGCTTGTCTATCATACTACCAAGGTCTACCCAACTAAACTTGACATACATCCATAGGCATTACATCACACAATACTTCATCATGATATTTCCCTATTTTAAACTTAACACAACATTGTTCACTTACCAACACCTTGTGATCATATTTTATCCATGCAATCTCTGCAGGTTTGGAATGCTTCAATATCTTCAACTACAACTTATGTACCATTTTATTGGATGTCAAATTCTCAGAACTACCTCCATCAACAACAACTTTACATACCTTACCACCAACAAGACATATATTTTGTAACAAGTTCTTTTTTTGCCAAGAGTTCTCCATATTTTCATCATGGTACAAGGTTCTCCTCATGATCAACGTCTCTCCCTTTTAGCCCGATTGTTGTTAATTGATTCAGAAGATCCCTCTTCTTCCACAAGAGCTATCCTTCTGCTGCTTTTAGTTTTTTTTTCAGATCCACCTTGTTTGCATTCAAAGGCCCTATGACCTCATCCACACTTGAAACAAGTGCCCTTGAACAACCTCTTATTATCTCTTTGGTAGCCCTCATTCCTATAGCCACCTCTTTAAGAATTCTTTTCAAGAGTCTTCTCCTCTATCTTCCCTTTATCAAAGTCACCAACAGATTAACCACCTCTTCATCTCTAGAATCTTCCACTTTGCCTCTTTGCCTTTGTTCTTGTCTTCTACTTAACTTGTTTTCAACCTTTAGGGCATACTGGTAAGCATCTTCCACTTTCCCAATCTTGATCATACTAAGCTCCTCTTGTATTGACATCCTCAAACCGTTTAGGTATCTTGCAACTCTCTCTACTTCATCCTCCTTAAAACTAGATCCGATATCCAACTTATAAAACTCCTCGGTGTACTGTTTCACATTAATAGCCTTTTGTCTCAAATTCTGAAATCTTCTGATCAAGCTGACCTAATATTTAGAGGGTAAAAACTTTGCCTTCATCTTGTTCACCATCCTATCCCAATATTTGATCTTCTCTTTACCTCTACTCCTATCATTCTGCAAATGATCCCACCAAAGTGAAGCATGACCTCTTAACTTAGTACAAGCATACTTTACCTTCTTGTCTTCATCAGTACCTTGAAAATCAAAGTATTTGTCCATATCTGAGATCCAATCCAACAAATCATCTGCATCCAATCTTCCATCATAATCTAGTGGATTAAAGTTTCTTCTTGTATTAAACCTAGTAAGAGCTCTAATAAACCTTTCCTCTCCTTGCTCCAATTTCAGTTGTTCTTGGGATTATCCTTCAACCTATTATTCAATTTCTTCTTCAACATCACTTACTTCTTTAATATGTTGACCTCTCCCTTGGGTTGTTTCAACCGCTTCCAATCTAGCAGCTATCTGTCTCAACATTTCCACAACATTAGGGTCTACAACTCTTCCAACTCTAGCACCTCTCCTAGACATCTCAAACGAATCCTCTACAAACATAGGACAAATCCTTATTTTGCCACCCCATGAAAAAACAAATCAAGAACTACACACTTAGGAGACACGATCTATTCACCGTAATAATTTTTTTTGCTCTGATACCACTTGACACAGTCAAGGTAGGAGGGTCCAAGGTAATGAACAATCCAACCTTGCAGAAAGAGTTACACAACAAAAACTCAAATATTTCAAGAAGTAAACACACAGATCTAGAGTATGTAACACACATGAAACCTTTTCATTAACAGTTAAAACATTTAAAAATTTCTACAATAGGAGTCAACATGCCCAACTCCAATGCCAGGGACTTATTACAAAGAAAAACCTACATATTCTTCTTGACCTATGACTACAAATCAGCCTTCTCAAGCCTAACTGACTCTCCTAACTTCCTCCCACTTCCCCCAAGACAAGGACCAGGATCCAACATTTATACACGACCGTGACCAAATAGGTCAGCCTCAAGATTACATTTTCCAAGACAAACAAAATGTGTTACCAACTAATCACCTAGTCAACCTCAGACCTAAAGATCTTTAACCAATAATTTAAATCACAAGGAGAGATAATACATATAAGTCAGCCAAACACATAGTGACATAGGAAAATAAGACATAAGCACCACCGATCAAGGAAATCCAACCGAAGATCCAAACACCGATCGGTTCGAAAACATGAAGAACACATTCTGAACACAACCAAAGAATCCAGCATAACTCAGGCATGATAAATCCAAATGAGTTGTGATCATAGGAAAATATTCCTAATGATATCATGAATAGAAATCTATGACCGCAACTACCAAGGATCTATAGAAATTGACCGCGATAGGAAATACAACAATCAGTGACTAGGAACAGAAAAACTTGATGTAAAATTGCAATGAACCCAAGATGCTCCTACATCACAATATCACCTAGACCAAGAGGATCATGCCTCTGTCACAAATGCGCATAAACATATGCAAAATTTACCAGAACAAATGTGTAGGAAAAAGAGATGAATGCACAATAATAAAGGATGAATGCGCATTAATACCGATCATATGTGCAAGGCAATAAACATGTGTAGAAATGCCCAAAAAGAGAAACATAACACAAGTTATAATGCCAACACCAATGTACGATCTAATAATAAAATCCTCCACATCAGGAAGTACCAGATACACGAGAGTCAAGGCAAAACTCATTCGATGATATCGATAATCAAGGAAATAGATCTATTCTACTGGAGATATTAGTATATACATAATCATTGAAATGAAAGTATAAAGGGATAAAATGAGTACATCATGCTTGGAACTCCACCACTTGAAGTAGTCCACCGCATGTACGCTACTCCCCAACAGTGACATGAAACACCACCCAACCATGTGACACCCTAAGGCCCACCCCACTGTGCTCATGGAGTTAGTCACATGACCCAAGCACATACAATGAACACATAGAGAGTAGGCTAACACATACGCCATACAAGTGCAAGAATCAAGTGATGACACATCAAGCCAAATGCAATCTGCAAATGTAGAAACTAAAATACAAGTACAACATGGAGAAAACTCAACATACAGATACACACAATGAAAATACACCAAGGTCACTACTCAAATCTAGACAAGGTATGGTGGCGATACTGAAGAATGAAGTGTCATCACATGACACATGGGGGCACGTGTCGATTCGAGCAATCCTTCTCTCATAAAGGAGGCTCTACTATGAAAACTCAATGTCCATAGATAACCATGATTGTGCCAGCTCAACATTCGTAGATGGTTGTGGTTATGTCGACTCAACATTCGCATATGGCCACGACTGTACCACCTCAACGTCACTCAGATGACCACAATACCAATGTTAGTTCACCTTGTTATTAAATTTTATCCCATTTATTTATTTAATTTATCACTTTATTAAGAAATCTACCAAGGGATACCCTGGGACCCATTTGTGTCCCAACCCACCTTGGAGAGCCACTCCATTCCTCTACTTTACACCAACCGACCAAAAAAATAGAATGCCCAAGCAATAAAATATGATGCAATAAAAGACTCCAAGGCATGCAACAAGAGGAGACAAGCACACTTAATTGGACTCACCAAGAGCACAGGTCATTCAGACCTCGACATAAGAGCATAGCTCAACTACATGCTTGGATGTGGTCTCAACATCATACATCTACAATAACAAAGTGGTCTCAATACAACATATGTCCAATCAATAAGCAATGCAAAGAGAAGGTTATAAAACACAAACCATGAAATAAACAAGGTTTCAACTCCACTCGTAGATCGAGAAGCACTTAATTAGGACTCTCCCAAGAGTACATATCTCTTGAGAGCCCATCATATCAAGAATAAATCTCAATGTTGGTAATGCGGTCTCAAACACATACATCAATAAAGTCAAGATGATAAATCAACCATGCAAAAAAATGCAATAAACAAAGGAAATAAAGTAATGCACAGACATGCTCTATTTGCCTCATCAAAAAGAGCATTGAATCCCAATAAAATCTGACATACATCTTGCTAAAACACAAGGATGGATCTTAGAGCCCAAAATATACAAAAGCACCAATTTTTGGCTATCAACTGACTTGATGCACAACCATAAAATCAACAATAAAAGTGGGAGTTTGGATCATGATGTTAATCAACTAGAATGTCCTCTATTCATTTTGAATGCATGATCTCATCACAATCATGAGATACAACCAAGACCAACAACCAAAACATGTGAACATGGTAACAATCCAAAACTAGAGAGCACAAATCGAGGTACTCATGAAAATGCCCAAAAATCAAACTCAAAATCTTGTGATTCTAGGAGAACCCATTGCTTCTCACATACACAAAATCCCAACAGTCCAATTAAATAAAGATGACAATCTCATCAAAGCAAGGGAAATCCAAAAAAGAAAGGTTGGAAGGTTATGCCTGCTACTCCTAAAGTGATTTTGTTGTCATTAGTTTTATGCAAAGGCATATAAGTGAATGTAACCAAAGTATGGAAGTAAGTATAATACAGGAGACATAGATGGTAAAGGAAACCGAGATAGCCACTGAGCATCGAGCGAGCTACACATATTGAGTCATGCAAAGATTGTTACCGATTAAGCACAAGTATGTTACCGAGTATTCCAGAGTCGATATTTTAATTGAATTTATATAAACTGAATCTGGACACCGAGCATGAAGTGTTGCACATAATTCAAGGAAAGCGTTAGTTGAATCATTGGGATTCCAAACACATGAATGAACATGATCACGAGGCAGATCCAACAATGAATTTTCAAAAGGCACAAGACATTGGAAATGTAACCAAAGTTTAACTGCTTAATCTCTACCGTTGATTGATGATGCGCTAGATCTGGTTAACTTCCTAAATCACAGTTAACTGCTTGGAAATTTGTATAAGAGATTAGATTGAAAGAATGAGCAAGTTGTTGTTGTTGTTGTTGTTACTGAAGTTGATGAAGTTGTTGCGAAGAGAAGTGAAGGAGACATAAGTAGAAGGAAGCAGAGCTATGATACTAAGCTACCAAGTGCAGACTAAGGTAACAGAGTAATTGAGAATATTTAATCTGGACAACATTTGAATGATGCATTCTTATCAAACATTTTTGTACTGAATTTTGTTGTATTCAGAGAAGTAAAAATCTCGTTTGTGGGTAGGCCCTAACATGTCTTTATATTTTGTAAATCCTTTAACCATGTACATCTCTCAGATTATAGATTGTGAAATCCTTTACCAAGGTAGAATGAATAAGTCTTTTGTACTCTTAACCAAGTATCATACTCCTAACAAGGTAAGATACTAGAAGTAGCTAACATTCTAGCTCTAACCGAGCAACCTTTATACTATAGTAGTGAAGGATTGTGGGTGTCATCACCACTGTAGTTTTTTCCTTTAACAAAGGATTTCTGCGTGACCAAAATCTTTGTGTTATGTATTACAAATTTTATGATTTGAGTCATTTACTTTAAGTTCATATTATGCAATGTATTCAACTCGGTAATTGATATGTTTGTATGGTTAAAATTTTTAAGGGTACTGATTCACCCCTCCCCTCTCAGTACATAACTTTCCTAAGTTATTCCAACAAAGCCTAGTCACATACTCACGTGGCTCAAAAACTGAGAAAACATTCACCATTCCTCCCAGGATTAAAATTCCATACACTAATGGCATTACTCCACAAAATTAATCAATCGTTAGAACAAGGAAATTCTCATTTCTACAAAATTATAATCGAGACCATGTCCAAATCCAAGGCTAAAACTGCCATTGAAGCCATGGAAAAAGCTTCAATATTAAAAATTCAAAAGTGAAAATTTAAACATACTTTTTGGCTCTAAACACACCCAACAAGACAATGATGCAATAAAATTCAACTTCCAGACATTCATAAAAAATGAGCAACATAACCTTACATAATCTATTCAATTTTGAAATAATTTTGTACAAGCCCAACCAAACAATGAAATAATACAAAAATGTAGGGAATGCTAATTCTTAGCCCACGAACTAAAAAAAAATAAAAATGATTTGAGAAACAAAGTGAAAAAATAAATCCAAGAAGCCCTACCTCACCAAATGGTGAAAACTTTGAAATAGAGAGAAGAAATAAAATACTCCGCAAAACTAAAGAAGCTTCCAGACAAAGGGGAGCAATCACGACACAAATCCAATGAGCCGCTACCCACAAAATTACCATACCCGCGTCATTCCTAACAAGAAAAATACAAATTGCTCAACAAGAGGGTTGGAGCAATTTTTGCTCTCCAAAAATGTATAAGTGCCAAATCAAGTCTAATTCTTCATTATAAAAGTCACTTTTGGCCAAAATAGAAAAAAGCAACTAAAAAGACACTTAAGACAAGTCAAATTAAAAAAAATAAAATAATCCAATCGTCACAAGAATCAGATTAACTCAACTCTTAGAAAACAGAGGAGCACTATGACAAATTACCGAAAAGTCATGACTCATAAATCAACCAATAACCATGCAACTCAGCAATGCAATCTAACTCAACCGTGACATTGTGATTACTCTATAATGCACATACAGGTACTCACCCAACAAGTAAATGCATAAATGATCTGGATTTTAGCCACACAACACTAGAGTTATAATCGGGGATAACTTTAAGAAACCCCCTGGGTAAAGGTGTGAAATCTTGACAAATCTTTTATTATTTTGGGGGAAAATATTAATTTTGTTGGCAAATTTTTTAAATTTTAAAGGAAAAAATATTAATTTCTATTGGGGAATTATTTTCAATCGTATGAAAATTCTATAAATTCCGGGTGAATTTGTCATTAATGTGGGGGTAAAATAGTAATGTATTTCACAAATGCTTTACTTTTAAAGGAAAAAATATGTGTGTTGGTGAATTTTTTTATTGTAAAGGAAAAAATATTTAATTGTATTGGCGAAGTATCTTCAATCGTACATAAATTGTAGATTTGTTTTGGCGAATATTTTGTTATTTATAGGAAAAAATATATATTTTTGGTGATTCTTTTCAATCCAGTATCCACATTCTTTTAATAGCCACTTGCCATGAATCGTGACTCGTCATGATGGGTCAATGCCAAATGGAAATTAATGTAATATTTAAGGCAACATCACATCAAACCTTGAGATAATAAAGCCTTGATTTGTTGCCAACTTTCCTGCACTGTTGTATCGATAATCGCTGCCACATGCGCGCATACCTTACAACCGTCATTCATTGTTATAAATTTATTATTTATGACCTTTGGATGATCTAAGATCAATGACTTGAATTCTATTTTGGCCTAAAATTTTGAATGACACAAAGTTCTATAGAAATTCCACGGAATAGAAACACGTGTCAAATTTGTATACTTAACTTTGCGCCGTAACCTTAAATGTCGACCACAATTGGTTATGGGGACAGTTGATAATATTGCATTTTTACGACCGACATTAAATAAATGTCATTTTAGTGACGTTGTCAAGTGTGATCATCTTCTCTTTGCATGCAATTTGGTACTGATGGGATGGCGTTATTCCCAACTTTGCACACTATTGCATTTATGGAAAAGATTAACCTTAAATGTCGACCACAACTGGTTACGAGGATGGTTGATAATATTGTGTTGTTGCGATGAACATTGAATAAATGTCTTGTCACTAACATTCTCAAGTGCTATCATTCACACATGGCATCCAATTTGGTATTGATGGAATGATGTTATTCCCAATTTCGCACACTCTTCCATTTATAACAAAGATTTACAAAGAGATATCAAAGATTTAACATAATACATTTGGGAAAATAGTATATATGTGGTTTCCTTTGGCCTTTGTAAAGGACAAAGGAATTAATAGGGTTACATAAATAATTAATAAGGATGGACATTATCCATCTATGATAAATAGATTGGATGATATTTTTAGGCGATTTATAGATTCTTTAGGCTATTTATAGATGCTTTAGGCTATTTTCTTCTGCAATTCTCCTTGGGTAGACAAAGTTTAGTACTTGGTTGAAAGTCTGGTTTAGGCATTTTCCAAATTTTATCTTTATTTCTAAATTCTCTTTGAGTTTGGGTAGAATATGAACTTTAAAGATGGATAGTCCTATCGGGTTGACAACTGAGGAGGAACATAAGGCATTTTTAGGCACTATCACAAACAAGCATCTAAAATTAGTTTGTAAGTAAGGCCTGGTTAGAACGTTTACAAACATGGTCATGAGAATGATATTGGGTCATGAATTTCTAGTATCTATTAACAAATACCGAGTCAATACGAATATTATGTCCCAATTTTTAGCCTCTCCTTTGGACCACAAAGGAGACAAGGTGAACATACTGTTGTTGCTAAGGCAGGTTTCTATAGAAGAACTCCTGGGGGATCACATTCAAGTTGTTGCCTTGGCAGAAATAGGGGTGGGGATCCCGTGGCCAAGGGATATACCCAAGCTCTAGCAGCTAGGCCAACATGTGGCCCAACAACCCTTTATTTTGAACTTGAATGACAAGGAACGAGATGTTACTCCTAAAGTCCCAATTAGGATGTACATCTTGTTGTTGCGGTATTTCTTCATGAGATTATTCTTTTTGTTGGACTTCTGAAGATTCTTCTTCTTCTTCCTCTACTTCTTGGACATCAGTTTGTGACACAAAGGAGCATGATGCTCTAGTTGTTCTACAAAAGTATGTACATATCTTTCTCCTTGATATTCGGGATCCTCAGTACCAATGTGTAGTAATATTTCATATGTCCATGGTACAAGTTCTCTTTCTTCCTCATCTTCATCACTTCCTTTGTCAAATATTGGACCGTCTCTTGAGGTAGGGTGTTCTAAATTTTTATTGAAACCTAACCCTGTTTTGTATTTGGTGTCTCTAAATTCCATGTGTATAGGCTCAATGAGTCATTTTCCTTTATCTCATAGAGGTTACTTCCCTTTGTATCCCATTTGTTTAAGAAGGTCATAACCTTTTCCATAATTTTTTGGGGATATATCAACATGTTTTACCTCATTTTATTTTTGTTCCTCTTTATAGAGCCAAGCCAAGACTGCTTTATCTTCTTTTTCCTCCTCTTGAGAAGTAGAGGCTCTAACCATGCCAGTCGGTTTATGAATGTCTTGTTCTTTTGATGCGGTAGGTGTGAAAGATGGGGAGGGTTTCCCATAAGATATTGGAGACATGGGAATGTTAGCCAATGATGGCGTCATGTCTATTTTGTATTCCCCCAAGCTAGTTTCTTCAAGTTTTAGTGTCTTTCCAAAGCTTCTCATCACCATGTCTTTAGAGGTTTCAAGTGGGAATTCTTTTGGGACTTCCTTATTGTGAGGCATCATACTGTCTACTTTAACATTGTTGCAAGTGTAGCTTGAATGTGTAGGAATTATCACTTCCACCCCATTGTGTGAGAATTTGGTGCATTGGTGGTAAGGAGATGGTACTGCTTGCATTTCATGTATCCAAGATCTCCCTAATAATATGTTATTGGGCAATGGTAGAGCAAGAACTTGACAAATCACATTGCGCTCAATTGGTCCTATTTTGATTGGTAAAACAATGAGCCCTTTGGATTATCTTTCTTCTTCATCATAAGCCTTGATGATTATCTTACTTCTTGAATCAATTGTTTATTCTAAAAGACCCAATTTCTTGATTAGATTGAGAGTACATATATTCAACCTTGCGCCTCCATCTATCAATACACATTTTATACGGGATTTATGGATCAAGAATTCAATGTGAAGGGGTTGATTATATGGATAAGTCAAGGACTTGTCATCTTCCTCTGAAAAGGAGAGGTAATGTGGAGATGATATGTGATTGACCATTGCCTGGAACTTGTCTACATCTATGTATTTTGGAACATTTGCGGAATGTAGGGCTTGTTCAAGAACTTCCCTATGCACTGAAGAGATATTTAATAACTCAAATATAGAGATTTGAGCCGAGGTCCTTTGCAATTGGTCTACCAAGTTATAGTTAGCAGAGGGTATAGTAAATGTTTGTTTTTTTGCTGCTGGTTTAGGAAATGTGACATCAGGTGCTTTAGATGATGTCACTTTTTTAGAGGAGGATTTAACCCCTTTAATCGTGACTTGTGCTTGGCTTTGAGTTACCACATTCGAATGTGTCAATTTGTCTTTAACACCTTTAATAGTGATCACATTGATTGATTCACTTTTTATGTCCAACATATTAATCACATTATTGTTATGAGAGTAGGTGTAATTGACTTCATTTTCCTTTCCTTTAGAAGCTTCTCCTTTTTCATAGTTAGGGAATGGTTTGTTATATGTTGTGTGATCTTCATTATAGGTATGTCTTTCCACTTTGATCTTTCCTCCCTCAATGAGGTCTTTTATAATGTGTTTGAGCTTAACAAAGTCATTAGTCTTATGTCCTTTGTTCTTATGAAATTCACAATAGGCATTATCATTCCACCTCCTTGGTTTAACTTCTGGTTTCCATGGTTTTGACTATGGTACTGTGAGGAATTTTTTATCCAAGAGAGTCTTCAAAACTATCTCAAGAGGTTCTCCCAATGGAGTAAATCTTCTTTGAGGTCTAGACGTCCATGGTTTACTCTTGTGTAACTGATCACATTATCGTTATGAGAGTAGGTGCAATTGACTTCATTTCCCTTTCCTTTGGAAGCTTCTCCTTTTTCATAGTTAGGGAATGGTTTGTTATATACTGTGTGATCTTCATTAGAGGTGTGTCCTTCCACTTTGATATTTCCTCCCTCAATGAGGTCTTGTATAACATGTTTGAGCTTAACACAGTCATTAGTCTTATGTCCTTTGTTCTTATGAAAGTCACAATAGGCATTATCATTCCACCTCCTTGGTTTAACTTCTGGTTTCCATGGTTTTGACTATGGTATTGTGAGAAATTTTTTATCCAAGAGAGTCTTCAAAACTATCTCAAGAGGTTCTCCCAATGGAGTAAATGTTTTTTGAGGTCTAGACATCCATGGTTTACTCTTGTTGGTATCATTGTTTTCTCTTGGTATTGTGGTTGTTACCTTAGCTTCTTTGCTTGCTTGTAAGTTGTTTGTTAGATTAAACACAACTGGTTTAGTGTTTGCATTTGATGCTTCCACCACTCCATCACTAAGAACATTCTTGTTTTTTTCCCACCACTTAGGTTTGTTGTTATAGTTGTTAGATTTATTGTCACTTTGGAGTGTGATCTCTCCTTTCTTGACCATAATGTCTTCGACATGAATAGCATTCTTGATAATTCTATCGAAACTAGGAGAATCTTGCATTTGTATAGTTCATTTTGGGTACTAAGTTATTGATAAAGATTTCCATCTTTTTAGATTCGTGTATTTCTCTTGAGTACCTTGCAAAGATTCTCCTGCACCTTTGTAAAAAGTGTGTAAAGGATTCACCCGTTCGTTGTTTCATGTTGCAAAGATCCATCATGGTTATGTTGTGTTGTATGTTGTAGGAGTAATATTGGATGAATCGTTGAATCAACTCCTCAAAAGATTGCACACTTGGTGTAAGTTTGGAGAACCATTCCATAGCATTTCCACCTAGACTTCCAAGAAATAGCCTCATTAAATATGGTGGTTCATGCATGTACTCTATGCTTAGGGCACAAAATTCTCTAACATGGTCATGTGGATCTGTTTCTCCCATGTACTTTTCATATTGGGGTCATGCCATGTTAGGTGGAAATGGAACCATGTGTTAGTAATAACTAAGAGCAAGGGGGGGGGGGGGGGAANCAAGGGGGGGGGGGGGTGAATCAATGGCCTAAAAAATATTTCAATAAATCAACCCAAAAACTTAGTACCACAATATTAAGCCTCTAGTTATCTTCAGTCCTATAAGATGTATTCCTTCAAATAATCATATCAAATAACTACTACTCGGAGTGCTTTGTTAAACCTTATTCTTTATGTTTACCGAATAAAAACCTTTCAATTTTCTGAATGACAATAAATAGCTTAGTGTATACCGATCAATCCAGATTAGTTATCTGTAATGCAAAACACTAAAGTAATGACTCATAAACACATTGACACGTGGATTTTTAATATGGAAACCTTGTTAAGGGAAAACCACTTGGGACCGGTAACCCAAATTTTTCACTCTTTTGAAGTGAGCTTGGTGAAGAGCCAACCCTATTAAAGGTTACAAACACACTATTAGGTGTGACCTTGTTAGAGGATTTAAAAGATTAGTTTGTCACTTGATATCGGGCATCTTTATGCTACCTTCTATGACCAAACCTTGGTTTGTCAAATGGTATCTAGAATCTCATGCTATCTTCATGATCAACCTTTTTGATACTCCTTGGGAGCTATCTCAATATAGAAAGGATCTTTAAATCCTGCTCGGTTAAGAGACTTTCTGAATAAATGGGCAAACTAAAACAATATGATCTGTTCACATATACAACTTATACTTGCAGATTTTCAGATCTATTGTAAGCTCATTAAACCATTTTGATCAATATATCTTTTCAATACCTTTGCTCCACTTTTGTTTATGCTCAGTGATGCTATGCTCTATTGCTCGGTGTCTGCAGAAATCTTTAGATATTTCCTCAGCTTGATTGATCAAGACTGCATGAAGATGTTCTTCATCAGTTTCTCTCCAGCATCATCTTTTTCATTCACTCCCCTTAATTCATAATGAATTAAGTTGTCTCTTTATAGACATGATATCACCATTTCTCTCTTCTTGATTTTCTTGAACTTGGCATGATCCACAATCTTAACCAATCTTGATTTAAAGCATAACTCTTGTTTTATCTCATAGAAATCTTCTTTCCAACTGGAAAAAACAACTTTAAATCCTTTACTTATCTCTGGCTTCATCTTGTCGATAAAAATAATGATAACTACCAGTCAAGTCTATATTTAGCTCTGCCAGCTAGATATTTTGTCATTTCTAAACTCTAGTTAACTTTGGTGTTTTAACTCTTTGATAGCTTCGGTCAACACTACAGTTCTCCTGGCTACTCCATTGGGGTTGTCTGTTTGTCGGGGTTGTCTATCCTTCGTGCTTCATTGCAAAGTTCTGCTCGTTGGTTAACACTGTAATTCTGGTCATCATTAATGGTTGTGACTCTTCTCTTTAGTAATGTTCATCAATTTCTTTTCTCGGGCATCACTGTGACTTAACTTTCAGTGATCTCTGTCTGTCGGGTTCCACTAGCCGTCGGTGTTTGAAGTCACTTAGTGAATGCTTGTCTTTTATGCATTACTAAAAGCATAATTTTTTTCTCTACCTGATTCTCTAAAGTCTTTGACACTTTGATTATAACCGATTAGACTATATCAAGTTGACATCAATAATAATACAAACCATTAACTGATGTAATGTCTTGCATTATCTTTCTGCATTTTGGTGATCAACTTAACATCTTCAAACATTCAATCAGTTACATGTCGTCACCATGTTTATACTCTTGTCAAAAGGAAATGGAAATATGTGTTCCAAAGAGTATTTCTTTGTTGGTTTAGTCTTTTCTTGCTTGAGTGTCACAAATTCCGTTTACATTTGGTATAATTGCTTTGAGATTATTGAAATAGGTGTTTGTATTTCTTGTTCCTTCAATCTCTCAACACCATAGTCTTTGGGGAGTTTGACTCCAAGAGAAGATAAGTGTAGGAAGTATTTTTCTTTGTCTTCTCTAATGATCTTTTCTAATGTTCTTTGAAACCTTCTACTTTGTTTGAGTTTCTTATACTCTTCTTCCGATATGTCTTCCTCATTGTCAGAACCAAACAAAGGACAACCATGATGTCTTTCTTCTTGACTTTCTCTATCATCATGGTCTTGGCTATATTTGCAAAAGCCACACTCCATTCATGATGAGGTGCATCCATTTTGGGTGCATCTTGATCAAATAGGGGGTTGCGAGATGTCTCTCCTTGTTGAAACTTGAGTAATCGTAGAGGTTTATCTGAGTCGTCAGCAAGCTATTGATTATGTCTTGTGCTAACCATGAACATTGGGTCTCAATTTTGTCAAAGGTATTCCAATTATGTCAATAGTATTTCTAATTTTTCCATAATAGGTGTGTCCAAGTTGTGAGAGAGTGTATGTGTTTGTTTAGAGTGATTGAGTCTAGCGTCAGAGGGTTAGAATTCCCTGATAGTGAGCTGGGAATAAAGAGGTTTTGTTGAGTAAAAAGACCACACATTTTGGGACCAATTGTGAGAATCCAAAAGGACATGCAAGGTAGACTTCCAAATAAGTTGTGAAACAATGATAGGTGGACTAGTAAGAGAAACAAGACCAGAATGAAGAGCCAAAAGGGTATCCAAAACTACCGAGCTTCCGATTTTGACACGTGTGCAAGTACCCACTATCCTAAATGCGACTCCCTAGATGTGAGATTTGATATACATGATGCAAGCTTATGCTGACTAAATGCGAGCTTCTTTCCCATATGCGAGCCAAAAATCACTAAATGCGAGCAAGTTCCCTAGATGCAAGCTTATGCAACCAAATGCGAGTTGAGAATAACTAGATGTGATCCTCTGATGGTTTTTACAATTTTGTTTTAGTTTGTCTTGAAGTACGTGAAATTTTATTTGACAACAAAGTCTGTCTGAGACTTTCTAGAGAGTTTTTGAACATGTAAGTCAGTGAGTGTCAAAATGTTTCTTGTTTGAGGAATTTATATTCTTAGTATATTTAAGAAACATCAAACAATGTTCATTAGGTGACCAAACACATCCCTATTCCCTAGATTCTATGCATGGAATGAAAATATTTACTTGTAGACTCAGGTACACACTCACATGATAATCAGAATATGACCATCACAAAGCACACAATGGCTCCAGTCATGATGCCGTATTAGTTGACTCCAAATGCAAGTGAGGGCACAAAATGATGAGTATCTTGGGGTAATTATTATTTGCCTTGCACAAAGATTATCACCCTTTCAGAGATAAATTGGGTTGTTTTGACTACAAGTGTTGATTATTTGTGGGCATCCGTTCGCAATCGTCCCCCATAGAATTGGACAAGGAAAAATTAAGGTGTATAGCTTTATGAGTACTCAAATGTGTGTAGTCTCGCAAGCAAGATTCAAGCAACTTCACTCCACACACACCTAAGCATGTCCAAGGAATGATGTCAAAATTCCAAGGACAAAACCGACTATGTATTCCAAGGCTTTGGCCTTCAAGGAGGAATTTTGATTATAGTGAGATGGAAGGGATGACGTTCACCTGTCCTCACTTGGGTTGTTTCTGGGAATTTTTTCCTCAACCAGCAAGCCCTCTAATTTTTTGAAAGCAAGTAAAAGGATTGGCGACTTAGCAGTCTAGATTTCTGATTCTTCATAAGAAGAAGAGCATACTCTCCTATCCATGTCATTTTCTACTATAAGAACATCAAGCAAGTTCATTCCCTCAGATTTTATAACTCAAGACTTAATCCCCCATAACGAGTTTTTGATTTTCCAATTTGGGAAAAGAGCATAATCCTCTAGTTGGACCAAGAATTGTGTTTAAATATGATTATTTAAGTGCCTATTTTAAGAATGGAAAAAACACTTTTAAGCAAATTCGATTGTTCAATTACCCCAAATTCTAAGTTGATATTTGAGTTTCTAATTTTCCATGAAGGAAAAGAGCATAATCCTCTAATCAATTTAGCAAATGATAGAAAATGTGTTTAAGTTTTGAAAATTTGCAAAATGAGTTAGGTTGATCGCTTTAGACAACTTGCAAACCACTAGTTAGTAGTTTTTCTCCATCCTTTTGATCAAAAGGTCTTTGAAAAAAATCTGCAAGAAACCATTAGGCTGCTCAACATCCAAAAATAGTCAAGGTTAGCAGATTAGTAATCAAATTTCAAAAATTTCAAAAAAGCTAACCAAATGTGATACAAGAAATACAGGATGCGATTAAGGATCCCAAATGCGAGCCTTTACAACTAAAGGAAATTCAGAAATTACCAGAAGCGAGCCTTTACTGGATGCGATGTGAGATTAACAGATTGCGATTGCGAAAATCCTGGATGGGAGTCTCTTTCCTAGATGTGAGTCTTTGTTACAAAAGGCGATCCTTGGTCACTAAATGCAACTCTGTACCATAAAACAGAGAGCACAAATGAGTGAAAAATGACTTAGAAATGAGGAGAAATCCGAGGATCAGCCCCACGATGGGTGCAAAAACTGTGTGTGTATTTATTGGACCTACAAGTTGCAACACAACACTTCAATATGTCATTATATTAGTGATCAAAACATGAAAGATTAGATGAAAAGCATATAGAAATCACTAAAACTGACATATTGCTTCCTATCTAAGAAGAGTATGATATATGCTATAATTGCCCTCAGATTATGCATAAATCATTGACATATACAAGCTTAGAATGGAAGATTCAGAGAGAAGTCAAGCTAAATGCCAAAGCAAAGTTCATTTTAATTGCACCAAAAGAATGTTTATGAAATTATATGAAAGATGAACTTAGAAAGCATTTAGATTTCTACAAAATTAGAGCAGCATAAGATTACTTTCAAAATCTAAAATTAGGGGCCAATTGAGCTCAAAATTCATTCCTTTTATAGAATAATTTGAGGAATGAGTGGTTAAGATTGATTTGTGAAGAGAGGTGGAGATTGAATCTTTGGTGATCCTTGTGAGTGATCCAAGTGATTTAACTCTCATTGGCTAATGAATTGACTTTCCATTTTGTAAGTGAGGAGTTGTAATCAGGAGATTTATTTAATTCCCTTTAATTAATCACTTTAGCCAAGTATTTAATTGATTTGATTTAAATAGGACAATGTAATTAGTGTGATTTAGTGATGAAATCACTTTGATTTTTAGGAGATTAAATTGATTTTAATGAATTATGCCAATTTTCCCACTCTGAATTGAGAATGCACATGCAACTACGTAGAATATGCATGGATAATAGGTGGAGATGAAAAAACGCACCATGTTTACATTTTTTCAATAGGTCTATAATTTTTTTTAATTTATAGGAACATTGTTTCCTAATTGACATGATGACCTAAATGCAAAATGTATCTTAGGAGATATGCAAATACAAAACTTTTTTGGATTTTTAGGGTTTTGAAAACTTGGGAATGCAACCTAAGGTATGCAAAGATTTTTTGAAATGATGTGAAAATGCAACTTAGGAAGATATGCAAATGCAATTTTTTTTAAGGATTTTAAGGATTTGGAATGATTATGCAAAATGCAACTATGTTTTTTGATTTTTGGGGTTTTGAATGATTATGCAAAATGCAACTATGTTTTTGGATTTTGAAGGGCTTTTGAAAGGATATGCAAATGCAACTTAGGATTGTGAAAAATGCAACAAGGCTCCAAGGCAAATGTTTTAAAATTTCATGTTTACAATGGTTTTGAATCAAGGTGTTTGTGACCAATGAATGTTTAGGGAACTTTTGAAAGGTTTTGCAAATATTTACATATTTTCATCAAATGACCCAAAAACATCAAGAATGGTCATATATGGTCACTAATATCCAAATTTCAGAAGAATATGAATGAAGGAAAACATACATAGTGGATGAACATAAATAATGAAGGTACTAGACATTGCCTGAAGTAATGAAGTGTTGACCTAGGGTTGAATCCAGTATGCTCCTGTATGATCCAAAACTTGCAAGGAAGGAAAAGATGGGGTTAGATCCAAAGGATCTAAGCAATGCCTGGAACCCTATTACTGATCCTCATCTAAAATTATTCATGTGCATAGTCAAGCCATACACTTATAAAAGGAACTATGCTACAAAACATGTGCACTTAGGAAACATGTGCATGAAGTGAGTAAATCAAGACCAAAATGGAGCAAAAAGTATGATGTCAAATATGTTATCAAGCAATAGCTCATGGGATATGAGTCAAAATGGTATGTTGTTTGTAAAAGATCATTAAAAGGATATCTTGATAAAATAGTATGCAAGATCATTAAGCCTAGATGACAGTAATACAATGGTTCACATCTCGAACCTCACAAGATCTTCAAGTTATCATGATATCAAAATAGAATGGCAGTGGTGATTCAATGCATGTACAACCTCAATAACATGGCAACATTGATCCAATAACAAAAAAATACATTAAAAATGCCAAGATCGCGGTCTCAATGAAATAAACAGTGTATAAAACAATATATGGTGCACAACAGCAACAAGCATGCAATGACACCAATAACATTGCATGATGCCCGAGCTCAAATTCAAAACAACAAGTGTATTATTGTATGATCTAATAGAAGAAACCTCATTGATCATTATCATTGACTCCTCCATCATTATATAAGAGATAACTACCTACAACTATATTTCATAATTCCTCCTTTGAAGTCATAGGTTAGTTTAAAATGGAGAAAGTATAAAAACACACCAATTTAATCCCAAAACATCATATAACTGGAATTAATCACATCTCACAAATGTATAGATTATACTACATACCATTGTATTATATATATCAAGTATCATTATGAGTTTACATCATATATTAATTCTTAATAAAGTCTTATAAAACAACATAAAACTAAGCCAAAATACTTCAAAAGACGTAGATTTTCAAGCTCATCAATAGTCGTGAAACATGATCCTAAATTTTATATAGAGATTTTGGACTCTGAAGGGGTAAAAATATATATTAATTTTGATGTATATTTTCTTGCAGTGGATCGTAAGAGAGGCCCTAATGATCATGCTAAACAAATCCCTAAATCATATCATGAGACTACCAATCAAAGTGACACTCAAAACTATTGATCTTATCACCTACAACTTGGTTAAAATGGTCTTTCAACATCAAAGTGTTTAAGGTTTGAATAGAATGAGTATTTTGGTTG
>MU226695.1:999068-1016722 GCA_018584345.1 Thuja plicata
GAACTATGAACTCAGAGGAAGAGATCCCCGGACCTGTAGAACCAAGCACACCACCAGAGGGCATAAACTGCATAACTCAGAGGAGTGAAAACCTGGAGCAGAATCTGGAAGAAATACCTTTGCCACTAAATAGTACACAGAATCAAATTTCCGACGATATCTCGTTTGCCGAAAAAGGAGTCCGGATGAGCCAGATATGACTCCCGAAAGGCAAAATAAGACATCAGACTTCAATAGAAAAAAATGCTATTGAAACGGTGGAACCAAAAACTCTAACCTCCACCATAAAAAAGTGCTCGGAAACAGCTTTCCGACGGTATATAGAAGTCAGAAAAATACCCCCGTATGCTCTCTATAGAGCGAAAACAGACATGTACCCCCAAAATGCCCTAAAAGGCTTACAAATGGCCCCCAGGGGCTAAAAAAATTGAGCCCCCGGGTGCATGGCGCGCGCCGGGGGCTTAACCAGAGCTCCTGGTCCTTCATAGGACCTCGCTGCAAAGGGCGAGAGCCCGTGGGGGCTAAACAGAAGGCGCCACCCGGAGCGGTGGCAGGCGGAGCGAAAAGCTGGTGGCGCCACCGGAGGCAGACACTGCGGAGTGCAGCGCTGGCAGGGCGGCGCACAGACCGATCGTGGCCGCGGGGGCGGCGGGGCCGCGGGGGCGGCGGGCGGTGGGGGCCGCGCTGGAGGAGGGCGGCGATGGGCCGCAGACAGACAAAGCGGCGGTTGCAGCGGCGCTGGGGGCCGGCGGAGGGCTGGCGGAGCTCCGGAAGAAGGGCGGCAGGGCCGGAGGAGGGGGCGCGCGGGTAGCCCTGCGGTGGTGCGGCGGCGGCGGGAAAAAAATGCACAGAATGCATTTTCAAACGCATAGAAAATCATTAAAAAATGATTTTTTTGTGGTTTTTTTCTCGAAAGCCGTGCCGTATGGCCCTAATAGGGCAAAATTTTTTTTGCCAGAGGCCCCGGTGTCCAAAATAGATGAAATTTATATGTATTTCGACTCTCCCGGGCCTTCTAGACGCAATAGCGGAGTCCGTTTTGGCTCAAACAGCTCCAAAAAATAAAGACCCCCCAGAACCAGAGACAAATGCCGAAAAAGCCTCTGAAAGCTTCAAACCCTCGCTGCTTCAACGAAGAATGAACAGCCAGCTGCAGAGTGGCTCTGATACCATGTTAAGATTGCTGAACTGCAATACAACCAAGATCACCTGCATGCAAAGACTATTACGAGACAAAAGCAAAAGACAGGAGAGAAAGCTAGGGCGGCCGATAGGCCAGAGACAGGAAAACCATGTTGACAGAAATGATTTCTATATTCAACAATAATGATGTATGACCGACCAATCATGAATGCCAAGGTGGAAAAAGATGAAAATGATGACATAGACTTCAGGGAAAGGCATGTGATAAAGAACACTATATCTTGGATCAAGAAGCCACACCAGATGAGCGTGATCCCGGTGAAAACATTAATGGAGCCATCTAGGAAAGTAGAGAAACAACGAGGAGAGAAGTCAACAGCTCTTAAATATAAGAAGGCTCCCCCTCAAAAGCCAAGAATGGTGTATGGTCATGAATGACCAGTTGAATATGGCTCCAATCCTAGGCCTGAGAAAAAAGGAATGACAGGCCAGATTGACCCACCAGTGGGGTCGTCACAACCCCAATAAGGAGAAGGCCCATCTACCTCTAGCCAATCTTCCCCCACCGCTGAGAAGAAAACCTATAAGAGGAAGAAGAGTTTCGAATCTCTTCAGTTAGAAACTGTACAAGAGGAGCCTGAGGAAGAGGACGCAAGTGAGCCCCTAGTCTAGAAGACCAGGTTGCAGAAGAGGAGAGAAAAGGAGATTACTAAGAAATATAAAGAGGATCCCAAAGAACAGGATAATCCTTTGGATACATTGGGACCGGATGAGTTCATGCTTTCTGATTTTGAAGGACTAGAGGGCTTTTCAAATTAGGGCCAAGATACACACACTGGGGGACCACTGCTCATACAACCTTAAGTGGCCCTCACTCCTCCACCGGTCCAGTTCACCAATCCTCTGGTGACTATTCCCGCTCTACTAGTAAGCTCTGATTCTGTTCCAGGGCCTAAAACCCAAGACAGTGGGGTAACTCAGAGTTCAGTAACAGGCAATGTAGCTGGAGGGAGTTATGTTTTCACTCCACCACCCCACATACTTACTCCACCAACTTCCCTACCGACTCCAACACCTCCTCTTGCACCAACTCTGCCTTCATCTACTACCACCATCTCCTCATCTCCCACTATAGTCATGCCAACAATTATTCCACCAACATCAATCCCTTCACCATGCTCCACTCAAACCGCCAAAGAAACAATAGGCACATAAGACATATCACCTTTTCAGACCTCACTAGAGGCCATGACCGGTCTCAGGCTAGAAGTAGTAATTGATTCATCAGCCGACGAAGACCCGGAGAAGGAAGGGGAAAAGTAGGTCAGTGAGAAAGATAAGGAAGAGGAGGAAATACAAAAGGATACAGAAGGGGATAGAATGGAAGAAGGAGAAGATGGACAAGGAAAAGGGCCAGGGAAGGAATCAGAACAAGGAATAGCTCTAGGGCAACAAGGCTTGACCTCAATTCTCCATCTGGCACCATATGAGCCAGTATCTACCTCCGGTAAACCTACTTGGTTTACCAAGGAGATACAACCTCAGAAAAGAACCTACACAAGTGAACTGGACGGAGAAGATACAAATATAACTACTGTGAAGCAAGCTTTCCACCATGCAGACATGAGTGTGCCTAATAAAACCATGTCATATGTGAACCAAGACACTAATGGTCAATGGACAACACAAATAGCTATCCCACCCCCGAGCACCTCTCAAACCATGGGTTCATCAGGAGATTATACATTCAGGGAGGTAGACTTGCGGGAACCAACTAGGGAAGGAAGCAAGACATTAGCAGCTTTGGGACTCAAGCATGCTCTGGGGTTCATGAGTAAAGACAAGGAGACCATAAAATATTTAATAGACCAAAATGAGGCTCTTAAAAGGGTCATTCAAAAGATGGTGGGTCCCATTGACCCAAACTATTCAGAGGATTCATTACAAGCCATGCTTAATAAAAGGGCCACACCAGATTTGCTGGCAGGTTTGACTCCGTCGTTCATCCTGGCAAGCGCCGATTGGAAAAATGACTTTGAGCAATTCAGAGAGAAGGCAATTCCATTTATATTCATGCCATATTGGACTATACTAGTTCAAGTTAATGCACTCATTGACTTGGTAGAAAATGATGGAGGCATAGATTTAGAGATAATAAAGTGGCAAGCAACCCTCCAGGATTTGGAGATAATCCAAAAGCAACGCTTCCAAATTTTGGTGAAAGTCTATGAAGGTGAAGAACTAGATAAATTCAAGGCATGGAATGAACAAATGACCAAAATAATTAAGGTCTACAAGAAGCACCAAACCCTTATAGCCGACAAGCGAGAAGAGGTAATAAGTTGGGTCAAAGAGATAGATACTTTCTTCACTTGGGTTGGCCTCAAAGTCTATCGGGATGAAGATAAACAGATTCTACGCCCTTCCAAAGAGGTGGTCCAATAGTTCAAGGATGCTCTGGCTAGAATTGATACTAAGGAAGCCCTACAATAGCTATTCTACTTGAAAGATGAAATACGAAGAATGTCTCAGCATGAAGAAGAGATCAAGTTCTTTTCTTCTGAATTAACTGCTTTCAAAAAGAAGCAAGAATGAAGGATCGCTAAGATAAGGAGAAAAGAGATCAATTTTGAGGAAGTTCAGGAGATAGTGTAGAGGCTTAGGGCATCTCACCCAGAGGTCTTTTCCAAGTAAAACTCCCAGGGTTTAAACCACCAGATAGACCGGGCAAGATTTTCACACTTGTTTAAATTTCACTAAGGCAGTATTTTTTGGCCTTTCGGCCCATACAGGAAAGAGTATTTTTCGGCCTTTCGGCCTTCAAGGATTTTGGCCTTTTGGCCCCTTCAAGTTTTTTTGGCCTTTCGGCCTACGACAAGTCCAAAGTTTTTGGGACCTCCGACGTTCAGATTTTGAGAAGCACTTGTGAAATTAGAAGACATTAAAAGTTTCGAGGTAGAGATCGGGGTCCGAAAAAATTGGGTGTCTCCAGCGAGGTCTCTTTTTTCAACACCAGTTCAACTCCAGACCAGATCAATGGACAACTTGAGTTTTTTTCAGAGGAACTAAGGGTCTCCTATCAGTTCCCACCTTCAGAAACAACCCAGATGAAGAATTGAAGAAGAACAACAAGCATCAAGAAGAAGACTCCAAGCTCACAGAGGAAGCTTACCTTTTCTCTCTCTCTCTCTCTCTCTCTCTCTCTTCTTGACAAATTTTTCCCTCTTTGCATGGGCAAATGGATTGTAAATGGATGGAAGAATCCATGCAAGTTAGATAGTATCAGTTAGCAGTTGTTTACCTTTAGCAAAGTTCTAGTTTTAGTTCTATTTCTCTAGTTTAGACTCTCTGATGCCCTAACTCTGAAAATTAGAGTTGTGGATCAAAACTCTATATATTTTAATCAAAAAGAAATGTAAGGGGCCAAATTTTTAATATAATAAAGATCTACATTGGGTGCTTCATTCGTGGTGTGTGAATTGCTGCTATTTATGTGAATTTATTGAATGCATGCTTGCATTATTCTTTATTTTCAGAGAGCCCTTTGTGTTATTGCATTTTGAATTCATGCTACTTTTAGTTGGAGTTTGTTGCTATATATCTACCTTGCTGTGATGAATGCGTGGAGGAGATCATCTTTGGGCTTAATGATAAATCCATCTCGTGGGTGCACACATCTTGGTGGCTTCACAATTTGATAGATTTTGAATATCTTGCATGAGTGAATACGTCTTCTCTCCAAACGCTTGCATCTGTGGAGTAGTGAATTGTGACTTGGTCTGGTTTATGCTTCATGGGTTGTTCCAAATCTCTCCAACATTTAATTCGCAAGGAAGGGTTTACGATGGTTTATGTCCTTAGGATTTCACTTTCCTCGCAATTTTCTTTATTTCTCATTACCCTTCTCTCTTTAAAAATGTTGTCATTAATTCTAAAAATTACCATCTTGAAAACACAAAATTGCATTTTATTTACAAACACCCATACTTGTTAAAATAGAAAATATAAAAAAGGAGAACTAACAATATTTTGCAGTTTGCTATCTTGAATGTACCAGCAAAGGCCTCCTCGTGAACAATCACATTTATCTTCAACTGAGTAACCAAGCAGGTTGTGACTCGACCCCAGAGAACCTTGGGAATAACTCTGTTATTCTTTCAAGAGAGGAAATTGAATCTCGAGATCCTAGCAAGTTGGCTTGTGTTAAAACAACGCTCAATAGAAGTGGCGCTAGAAGGAGGACCTCAAGACTCAAGAGCTGGATAATATTAGATCTTTCTCCCCAGAGAGGTTCGAGCATGTGCTTAGATCATCTCTGAAAAGAGGCGAGTTTGTCAAACTTACTCACCATCAAAGGGCTCCCAACGACAAGGGTAAAGCAAAAGATAAATCTTCCCATCACCTTGCCAAAACTCGGGATCCTCTTGGACAGCAATCACACATTGCTACCCCAACCATTGCTGCAGCCATCAATCAAAATCAGAACTTGCCAAATCAACATTTACAGCAACCTCATCGGATGGCCTTTTTTGCTAATGCAACGAGCTCACCTTTGAACTTTGTTGGGCAGCTTCATGAGTTACCTAAAAGTCTGGAGAAGATTTATACACGATTCATATATGGTGAATCTAGGACAGTGGAAGAACATATCCACACCTTCAAGAAAATTTGCAACCGTAAAGAGATTGCTCACCAAGACATTGTCTGTCGTCTCTTCCCATATAGCTTGGGAGAATTTGCATGCAATTGGTACTTTAATTTACCATGAGGGTCTATCTCAGTATGGAATGACTTCGAAACCAAATTCCTCAACCAATTCAAATTGTATGTTGATCCTGCAGTGACACATCACCAGTTCATAACCACGAGGAAGGATCCTAAGGATCCCATTGCTATGTTTAATCATCATTTTCACAAAATGCATCAAAAGCTGGAAGCTCCTTTCACTATACTAGATGAGGCTGTCATACAAGTTTATCTAAAGGCTCTAGACCCATTCACCTCAATCTTTCTAAGAAGGCTTCCCCCAGCCGACAGAGATATAATTGAAAAGGTGTATAATGAAGCCATCACTTTCATTTAGCAAATGGACCCACGAGAAGGAAGCTATGCGGCTGTGCCCATCCCAAATAATCTTGCTATCCCACACCCATTTGCAGCAAACAATCAAACCTTGGCCAACCACTTGCCCATGCAAACTCCTATACCGACACAACCATGTAAAACCATGCCTCCATTATTACTTATCCAAGCTACGAAGCTCATAAAACAACATTCGTAGAATAGAGGGATGTACCCCACAATGAGCTTGATGCCCTCATGGCTTCTGAGTTAGATGTTGTAAAGAAGACTTTAACCCAGCTCACTAGCGAATTTACCAGAATGAAGCTAAACCCACCCCAAAATCAAGGTGGATACCAACGAGCATCTGCTAGTCCAAATACATACCCTCAGAATCCAAACTGGGGTTTCAATGCATATAGCAACAACAATGTGTAGGAGAAACCATTTGGGCAGCAAAGGCCAAATCAGCCATGCAACACTAGACCAAATAATGGTAGCATTCCAGTAGATAATGCCAATACTTATGAGGCTTCAGAGGCCAATTTTGTCGGGGCTCCAAGTAGGCATCAGGACAATAATGGATATGTGAACAACTCCCAAGACCACTACACCCAGAATCCAGAGGGGGCCCTAGTACAATTCAATGCTATGGTATTTGATTCTTATGAGTTTGGAAAGGAGGGGATCTAAGAAGCTTATATGGGAGAAGATGAATTCGTGTTCCCTTTTCAGAGAGAAAATGAACCTGAATATTCCAAGGTTCATGCCTTCTAGAATGATCAGTGAAACCCACATAACCTTCAGAGTAGAAAGGAACCCCTCACTGATGGCATACCTCCAGGAAAGCAGCTGACTCAGCCAAATCCTTGGGCTAATAACAATCCCATACCTCCAAAGGGACCGAACGCCATACCTCCTATGACAGGTACATATGCTGGCTACCGAGGAATGGCCTGGTCGAATGACAAGTATAGTGCAGTAGATGAACTCAAGAAAACTAAGGCGAACATCTCTATGTTCGAATTATT
Source organism: Thuja plicata (assembly GCA_018584345.1). NCBI lineage: Eukaryota > Viridiplantae > Streptophyta > Pinopsida > Cupressales > Cupressaceae > Thuja > Thuja plicata. The sequence goes on from MU226695.1 coordinate 1,006,304, forward strand.
ATAGGGTTTCCCATCTCAAAAGGAAGCCCTTTTAAGATCCTCGGATCATTCAAGACCTGGCCTGTCGACCAACAACACCAGGGCACCCACGTCTAATGTCAACACATCTGAGGCATTCCTAGCAGTATTCACAGATAAGACAAAGGTCCCACCTTTCCTACTCAGTCTACGAATCTTTAGAAAGAACCTACATAATTGCCTAATCGATTTAGGAGCCTCATGCAACGTCATACCCCTGTCAATTTGCCAAAAGTTGGGGATGGTGCCCCAAGTAACAAATTGGGTGGTCATACAATTAGACAAAACCAAGGTCAGAGTAACTGGTGTGCTCAAAGACGTACACATTCAACTAGTCATAGATCCCCAGATACAAGAACGCATTGATATACACATAATGGACATCCCTAAGACTTATGGGATGTTACTAAGCTGAGAATGGACTAAATGCTTAAGAGGATGGCTCTCTACAGATTTCACCCAACTTTGGCTACCTTGGAGAGGTTTGAACAACTAGATCAAGATAGATGCAGAACCGAAGCTGAAAAGGATGATCACCGAATACAATGCCCCGAATGAAGTCTTGTTCTCTCAAACCGATTTGGGCACTTATCGATTGGATGACATTTTCATGTTTCAAATCCGAGAAGGTGAAGAGTCAGACCATAGTCCCGTCCAAGGTCTCCTGGACCTAAAGATTGGTGATGACATCTTCCAGAGTTTTGTCAATAGCACAATAGCTAGCCTGCGACACTTGGGTCAAGACGCAGATCCCAACATCTTATTGCTACCTGGATACTGTCGATTACATCAGGCTAGTCATTCTGAGTTTGCATGCCCTAGTTCTCAAGAGGCACTGTCACAAGTGTTGGCTCAAATTGCCCAACCAAATGAGCCACCAAAAGCATAGACGATAAAAGGAGATGTACTTGGGTTAGAAGATGGCAACAACATCGCACCAGGTTTGGACAACCTAGTCCTTGCACATAGTCTACCGCAAGATCAAGACAGTGGGTCAGATCCAGAAGATAGAAGCCTTGCCCTGAACATGCTTAGTGACTGGAGTACCTCAGATGATGGAGCATGTCCCCCTCACAAGGGAATACTAGAAGATAAAGATAATGAACTCCTCAAACTTGGGCATACTCAAAATACAAGAGAAATAGCTTCTTCTGATAGCGATGGAGAGAGGGGCCGAAAACCAAGTGCCAAGGATTTTTCTAAGAGAAGCTCAACCAGAACCAGCCCTACTAAACCACCTCAGATATGGAAACTGCGCTTTGACGGTTCCAAATGTAAACAAGGAGCGGGTGCCGGGATCGAATTGATAAATCCAAGGGGTAAGTCCTTTTATGCTGCTTATAGATTACAGTTCCTTTGTACTAATAATGTTGTAGAATACAAAGCGCTGGTTCGCAGACTCCTCTTAGCTCACGAGAAAGGAATCAAGATATTGACGGTGGAAGGAGACTCACAATTGGTTGTCAAGAAGATCCATAGTCAGTATACTTGCAATGATAAGAGGCTCTTAGCCTACATAAATAGGGCATGGGATTTGATCAACGACTTCGACGCTTTCAACATCAAAACCATCCCAAGAAGAAAGAATGTCATCGTTGACGCATTGGCTGTCTCAGCCAGTTCATTACACCCAATGGAGAAATCCAAACTAAAGAAATTCTCGGTTAAACTTGTCGCAACCCCGGCCACTCCAGACAATATCACTCACTTTCAAGTCTTCCAAGATGATCAGCATATCTTAGAGTTTATCATGTGCGCTGGCGTGTTTGAAAAGCAGATCATCAATGAGGAGACAAATGGGGAGGAAACAGTCAAACCTGAAGAACCTGATGATTATGGTGTCATAAACCTGAAAACCAATGCCATACCCAAGGGAATGGTAGAACTAGAGAGGATTTTTGACAGCGATAAGACTGCTATATGAAGACGCCCCGACGTAACACCTAATGGTAAAGAATGTGACACCTACAACCTGGGCACGGAAGAAGAACCAAGAGAAGTCCACATCGGAAAAGTGGGAACCAAGGAAGAAAAGGAGAGAATGGTCCAGCTTCTCACTAAATATCGAGATGTCATAGCATGGAGTTATGAAGAATTGAAGACATATGACACCTCAGTCATAGTACACAACATCCCTTTGAAGTCAGATTCTAAGCCTTTTCGACAATGAAAAAGACCCGTGAATCCCACTATGGAGCCCTTAATTCAGAAGGAAGTCCAGAAGCTGCTTAACGCTAGGATCATCTTCCCGATTCGACATTCTACATGGGTTGCAAACCTAGTACCGGTAAGGAAGAAGACTGGAGAAATCAGGTTGTGCGTAGACTTATAGAACCTCAACAAGTCCTCTCAAAAGGATAATTATCCACTCCCATCTCTAGATGAAGTGCTACAGAAGGTTAATGGATCTCAAATGATGTCATTCCTGGATGGCTACTCTGGGTATAATCAGGTGATGGTACAGGAAGAGGATAGGCTGAAAACAACATTCACCACTAAGTGGGGGACTTTTGCATACCGACGAATGCCTTTCAGACTGATTAATGTTGGAGCCACCTTTCAAAGAGCAATGGACATAGCCTTAAAAGGATTAGTAGGGAAATGCATTATCATCTACATGGATGATCTGACAGTCTACTTGAAACTAAGAGCTGACCATATAAGCGACCTCAGAAAATGCCTCCAGAGGTGCAGAGATTTTGGGATCTCCCTCAACCCCAAGAAATGTGTGTTCGGGGTAAGTGAAGGAAAGATTTTGGGGCATATCATCTCTAAAAAGGGGATATCCATTGACCTCGAAAGGGTGGAGGCAATCCTAAAATTGATACCACCTCATAGCCGCAAGGAACTAAAATCTTTCTTCGGGAAGATCAACTTTGTCAGAAAATTCATCAGTGGCTTCGCAGAAATAGTGAAACCATTGAATGACATGCTAAAGAAAGATGCCAAGATTGAATGGGCCCTCCCAGCCAAGAAGTCTTTTGAAGAGATTAAGACTGCCATCGCCACAGCACCAGTCCTAGCTATTCCTGACTACACCATCCCTTTCAAGGTCCACTCTTTCACATTAGAACACTCATGCGTGGGCATTCTCATGCAGAAGAAGAATAGCAAAGATGAAAGACCCATCACCTTTATGAGTTGCCCTTTCAAAGATGCGGAGCTCAGATACCCAAACCTGGATAAACAATCATTTTCTCTTGTCAAGGCAGTGAAGAAGTTCAGGCATTATATTTTAAGGAGTAAAGTCATTGGGATAGTTCTAGATGCGGCAGTTAAATCCCTCTTGATGCAGAATGAACTGGGAGAGCAGAGAGGAAAATGGATGGCAATTCTCCAAGAGTTCGACCTAGAGATCCAACCGATGAAATTGGCAAGAGGCCAGGGCCTGACTAAGCTTATCTCTGAGTTTGAAGAAGGTCTGGTCTTCCAAACGTACACCGACCAAGGTGTGATCATGGATGTATGGTACGAAGACATAGTGTACTATCTGTTGCAGAATTGCTTCCCTAAGGAAATGAACAGTTCCCAGAGAAGAACCTTAAAGATCAAAAGCAGCTCTTACATGTTAAAGAGTGGACAACTCTACAAATGTAATTACGAGGGCTTGTACCTAAGGTGTTTGGATAGAATAGAGGCAAAAAAAATACTGGTGGAGTTTCATGACAAATACGGAATGAGACATGGATCAACGGAGGCCACAGCTCACCAAACCCTAAGGGCAGGGTCTCTTAAAAAAACATCAGTGCCCTTTCAAACTTTTGGCCTTTCGAAACCTCAAAAGGTCTGAAAAGCTGAAAGGTCTGAAAGATCGAAAACACTCCCTCACACAAAGTTCAGCCTTTCGAGGTTATTCTTTGGTTTCGGACTTTCAGCGTCCGCAAACTCTTTCGCAATTTCAGGGCCTGAAAGGTGCAACAAACCTTGTCGTTCTAAAATGAATCTTTTTGGACTTTCGGATGTTTCGGCCTCCAATTGTGTTTTCGGTGTCCGAAACCCCGAAAGGTCTGAAAGTGCAAAAAACTTGCGTTAGTTGTTAATTTAGCTCTTTCTTGCTTTCCTAGTATAAATTTTTCAATAAGATACTGATACTTGTCTGTTCTTGCAGGAATGATTGAATCAAAGACAACCTCTCCAATGAAATATCAATACAAGGGGAATCCCCCCAGTTTGAAGATAGGAAACAAGCACAGTGAGATCACAGATACCAATATCGGGAACATGGATTGGAATGAATTCCTCACCCAGTGCTCCCAACCGGCAAATAGATCTAAGGACTGTACCTCATTAGTCCTATCTGGGCTAGTAAATGCATCCGCACACTCCGTGGCTATTTCATCTTTAGAATTGATCATCACCCTAGCTCATCATTACAATTCAGATAAGAGGGTGGTAGTAAACTCCAAGGATCAAGTGGTGCTTGACATCAGGCCGGATACCATTGAGGACATCTTTCACCTTCACAAAGGCATAGACAAATTCTATGAATTTTATATTGAAAAGCAGACCAAGTGGTTTGGCAACAGGGAGAAAATCGTAAATGAGATGATGAATAAGGAATACCTCAAGCAACCACTTCCCAAGAACAAATTGGACAAGACAAACCTCTGGAGAGGTTATATGAGAGATGATATCAAGGCAGCTATAACAATGATAAGCAAGGTATATGGGTTACCACAGTCCACCCAACTCGAGCATTGGATGATCTTGCTGATAGAGAGGATCAGGGAATGAAAGGAAAGATTCGACTGGGGCACTATTATTAGTGACAATCTAGATGAGTAGTTGACAGCAGTGAAGCATAACCCCAAGTTCTACATGAGCACTTACATAGTGTATCTACTAGCTGCCCAGGCAGATTATCTTGGTCTCACCAAGAGGGGAAGTTTGAATGACCCAAATGCATGGCCCCATCTTGTATACTCGCAGCTGGTAAAAGGAGAAAACATGCCAGAGGACTCCCTGAATTACAAGATAGTCAATGATGCATTCATATTCGCAGTCATCCGATCTATTGAGGGTGACTTTGCTAAACAAATGTCAGAAGATGCAGTTGCTAAAGTAAGGGCCATTGGGGCCTATTTTATCCAGTTCAGGACGTTCACATATATCAGAATAGCTGGGTCAACCTTGCAACCAAAGAAGTTGCCTAGGTACCCATCCGACTGGATAATCATATTGGAGATGGCCAGGCAGCTCGCGGATGCATACGAGCACATAAAACATAAGAAGAAGCATTGTTGGGACTTTCCCTTCTCTTTGGGACCCTATACACTACAGGACATGTAGGTTTCCAAATCCCTTGCTTTTCAATGGGATGAATGTCCCTTACAGCTTTGCAAGATAGTACAAGCCCGCTTTGATCCTATAGGTACTTATAGCAATATCATCAACAAATTCTACGTACATGAGCCACATCTGGAAGATCATTGGATAAACTGTATAGATGACCATGAGGTCAGAATATGAGATTACTGCAGAATGAACCTAGCTCTGGCAAAAGAGGTGTTGAAGGTTCCTATTTCCCCGAAGGTATGGGAATGTGATTCAGAAGAAGTCCTAGAAGACATTTACACAAAAGATAAGGTGTATGATCGGCCAATCATGAACGTCGAGGTGGACAAAGATGAAAATGATGACATAGACTTTAGGGCAAGGCACATTATAAAGACCACTATATCTTGGATCAAGAAGCCACACCGGATGAGCCCAATCACAGGGAAAACATTAATGGAGCCATCCAGGAAAGTAGAGAAACAACGAGGAGAGAAGTCAACAGCTCCTAAATATAAGAAGGCTCCCCCTCAAAAGCCAAGAATGGTGTATGGTCATGAATGAACAGTTGAATATGGCTCCAATCCTAGGCTTAAGAAAACTAGAATGATGGGCTAGATTGACCCACTAGCGGGGTCATCACAACCCCAATCAGGAGAAGGCCCATCTACCTCTGGCCAATCTTCCCCCACCGCTGAGGAGAAAACCTATAAGAGGAAGAAGAGTTCTGAATCTCTACAGTTAGATACTGTACAAGAGGAGCCTGAGGAAGAGGACGCAAGTGAGCCCCTAGTCCGAAAGACTAGGTTGAAAAAGAGGAGAGAAAAGGAGATTACTAAGAAATATAAAGAGGATCCCAAAGAACAGGATAATCCTTTGGATACATTGGGATCGAATGAGTTCATGCTTTCTGATTTTGAAGGACTAGAGGGCTTTTCGGATCAGGGCCAAGATACACACACTGGGGGAACACCGCTCATACAACCTCAAGTGGCCCTCACTCCTCCACCGGTCTAATTCACCAATCCTTTGGTGACTATTCTTGCTCTACTAGTAATCTCTGATTCTGTTCCACGGCCTAAAACCCGAGACAGTGGGGTAACTCAGAGTTTAGTAACAGGCAATTTAGCTGTAGGGAGTTATGGTTTCACTCCACCACCCCACATACTTACTCCACCAACTTCCCTACTGACTCCAACACCTCCTCCTGCACCAACTCCGCCTTCGTCTACTACCACCATCTCCTCATCTCCCACTACAGTCATGCCAACAATTATTCCACCAACATCAATCCCTTCACCATGCTCCACTCAAATCGCAAAATAAATAACAGGCACAGAAGACATATCACCTTTTCAGACCTCACTAGAGGCCATGATCAGTCTCAGGCCAGAAGTAGTAATTGATTCATCAGCTGACGAAGGCCCGGAGAAAGAAGGGGAAAAGGAGGTCAGTGGGCAAGATAAGGAAGAGGAGGAAATACAAAAGGATACAGAAGGGGATAGAATGGAAGAAGGAGAAGATGGACAAGGAAAAGGGCCGGAGAAGGAATCAGAATAGGGAATAGCTCTAGGGAGACAAGGCTTGACCTCAATTCTCCATCTGGCACCATATGAGCCAGTAACTGCCTCCGGTAAACCTACTTGGGTTACCAAGGAGATACAACCTTAGAAAAGAACCTACACAAGTGAACTGGACGAAGAAGATACAAATATAACTACTGTGAAGCAAGCTTTCCACCATGCAGAAGTGAGTGTGCCTGCTAAAACCATGTCATATGTGACCCAAGACACTAAGGGTCGATGGACAACACAAATAGCTATCCCACCTCTGAGCACCTCTCAAACCACGGGTTCATCAGGAGATTATACATTCAGGGAGGTAGACTTGGGGGAACCAACCAGGGAAGGAAGTAAGACATTAACAGCTTTGGGACTCAAGCATGCTCTGGGGTTGATGAGTAAAGACAAGGAGACCATAAAATCTTTAACAGACCAAAATGAGGCTCTAAAAAGGGTCATTCAAAAGATGGTGGGTCTCATTGACCCAAAATATTTAGAGGCTTCATTACAAGCCATGCTTAATAAAAGGGCCACACTAGATTTGCCGGCAGGTTTGACTCCGTCGTTCATCCTGGCAAGCGCCGATTGGAAAAATGACTTCAAGAAATTTAGAGAGAAGGGGATTCCATTGATATTCAGGCCATACTAGACTATACTAGTTGAAGTTAATGCACTCATTGACTTGGTAGAAAATGATGGAGGCATAGATTCAGAGATAATTAAGTGGCAAGCAACCCTCCGGGATTTGGAGATAATCCAAAAGCAACGCTTCCAAATTTTGGTGAAAGTCTATGAAGGTGAAGAATTGGATAAATTCAAGGCATGGACTGAACAAAGACCAAAATAATTAAGGTCTACAAGAAGCACCAAACCCTTATAGCCGACAAGCCAGAAGAGGTGATAAGTTGGGTCAAAGAGATAGATACTTTCTTCACTTGGGTTGTCCTCAAAGTCTATCGGGATGAAGATAAACAGATTCTACACCCTTCCAAAGAGGTGGTCCAATAGTTCAAGGATGCTTTAGCCAGAATTGATACTAAGGAAACCCTACAACAACTATTCTACTTGAAAGATGAAATACAAAGAATGTCTCAGCATGAAGAAGAGATCAAGTTCTTCGCTTTTGAATTAACTGCTTTCAAAAAGAAGCAAGAATGAACGATCGCTAAGATAACGAGAAAATATATCAATTTTGAGGAAGTTCAAGAGATAGTGCAGAGGATTTGGGCATCTCACCCAGAGGTCTTTTCTGAGTAAAACTCCCAGGGTCCAAACCACCGGATAAACCGGGCAAGATTTTCGCACTTGGTCAAATTTCACTAAGGCAGTATTTTTCGGCCTTTCGGCCCATACAACAAAGAGTATTTTTCAGCCTTTCAGCCTTCAAGGATTTCAGCCTTTCGGCCCCTTCAGGTTTTTTGGCCTTTCGGCCTGCGACAAGTCTGAAGTTTTTGGGACCTCCGACGTTTAGATTTTGAGAAGCACTTGCGAAATTAGAAGACATTAAAAGTTTCAGGGTAGAGGTCGGGGTCCAAAAAAATTGGGTGTTTCCAGCGAGGCCACTTTTTTCAATGCCAGTTCGACTCCAGATAAGATCAATGGACAACTTGAGTTCATTTCAGAGGAACTAAGGGTCTCCTATCATTTCCCACCATTAGAGATAGCCCAGATGAAGAATCCAAGAAGAACAACAAGCATCAGGAAGAAGAGTCCAAGCTCACAGAGGAAGCTTACCTTTTTTCTCTCTCTCTCTCTTCTTGGAAAATTTTACCCTCTTTGCATGGCAAATGGATTGTAAATGGATGGAAGAATCCATGCAATTTAGATAGTATCAGTTAGCAGTAGTTTACCTTCAACAAAGTTCTAGTTTTAGTTCTATTTCTCTAGTTTAGACTCTCTAATGCCCTAACTCTAAAAATCAGAGTTGTGGATCAAAACTCTATATATTGTAATCAAAAAGCACTGTAAGGGGCCAAATTTTTAATACAATAAAGATCTACATTGGGTGCTTCATTCGTGGTGTGTGAATTGCTACTATCTATGTGAATTTATTGAATGTATGCTTGCATTATTCTTTATTTTCAAAGAGCCCTTTGTGTTATTGTTTTTCAAATTCGTGCTATTTTTAGTTGGAGTTTGCTACTGTATATCTACCTTGTTGTGATGAATGTGTGGAGGAGATCATCTTTGGGCTTAATGATAAATCCATCTCATGGGTGCGTACATCTTGGTGGCTTCGTGATTTGATAGATTTTGAATATCTTGCATGAGTGAATACGTCTTCTCTCCAAATGCTTGCATCCGTGGAGTAGTGAATTGTGACTTGGTCTGGTTTATGCTTCGTGGGTTGTTCCAAATCTCTCCAGCATCTAATTCACAAGGAAGGGTTTACGGTGGTTTATGTCCTTAGGATTTCACTTTCCTCACAATTTTCTTTATTTCTCATTACCCTTCTCTCTTTAAAAATGTTGTCATTAATTCTGAAAATTACCATCTTGAAAACACAAAATTGCATTTTATTTACAAACACCCATACTTGTTAAAATGGAAAATATAAAAAAGGAGAACTAACAATATTTTGCAGTTTGCTATCTTGAACATACCAACAAAGGCCTCCTCATGAAAAATCACATTTATCTTCAACTGAGTAACCAAGCAGGTTGTGACCCGACCCTGGAGAACCTTGGGAATAACTCTGTTATTCTTTCAAGAGAGGAAATCGAATCTCGAGATCCTAGCAAGTTGGCTTGTGTTAAAACAACGCTCAACACCTACCAAGCATTGCTAAACCAGTTGACACAATATGTAGGGAATGTGTTATGGGTAAACATGTAAGGAGTTCCTTCAGAAGCAAGCAGACCTTAGCTGAAAACAAGTTGGACTTAGTGCATACAGATTTATGCGGTCCTACTCAAACAAGATCATACTATGGTGTAAGGTACTTTATTCTGTTTGTTGATGATTTTTCTAGGATGATGTGGGTTGATTTGTTACAAGAAAAGTTAGAAACCTTTGAGAAGTTAAAAATATTCAAAGCTAAGGTTGAGAATGAATCTGGACTAAAACTGAAATGTTTAAGATCAGATAGAGGAGGAGAATTCACCTCTGACAAGTTTTATGATTACTGTGAAGAACATGGAATAAAAAGGCAGTTGAGTGCCCCTAGAACACCTCAGTAAAATGGAATTGCAGAAAGGAGAAATAGGATTATACTTGATACAACACGCACCATGATGATTGAAGGAAAAGTGGCACACACCTGTTGGAGAGATGCAGTGAACACAACAGTATACACTATCAACATAACACAATTGAGACCAGGTGTGGACAAGACACCCTATGAACTTTGTTTTGGTAATGTACCTACAGTAAAATATTTTAGAATATTTGGTAGCAAGTGCTACATCAAGAGAGATGACAGTATTGGCAAGTTTGATTCTAGAAGTGATGAAGGTATTTTTCTTGGTTACTCTACAAAAAGAAAAGCTTACAGATGTTTCAATTTGAGATTAAAGAAGATAATTGAAAGCACGCATGTTAAGATTGATGAGAAGTTTATGATTCA
>MU226695.1:1018431-1034031 GCA_018584345.1 Thuja plicata
AAGTGACATTGGACTATGTAAGCACAAAAGATCAGTTAGTAGACATTTTCATGAAGCCTTTAGCAAAGGATACTTTTGAGTATCTAAGGGAGAAGTTGGGAGTAATTCCCTCTCCTAAGTCTGATTAGAAAAAGAAGCAAGTACATCAGTCTTGTGTGACTAATGAATGGTTGACTACTCTACTTCTGGAGTAGTACCTATGCATAATGATTTATGGCACCCTTTGCCATTGATGTCAATGGGGGAGTATGTACTAAAAACAAGGAACACAAACAAAGAGCTAAACAAGGAACGCATATAAGGAGCTTATAATCTGGGGGAGTATACATCTAAAACACAGTCTATGTAACTGCAGCAGTGTAGATGAACCTTTGATGAGGATATTGAGAAGATTGTAAAAGAAAGAAGACACCATGAACAAAATTTGCTTTTATCATATGTTGCCATCAATGCCAAAGGGGGAGATTGTTGGAGATTTGATTCTGAACAGTTGATTGATTGTATGTTTGTCATTGATGACAACATATAATACACAGCAGTACTTCTGTATGTACTTATCCATATGATGACATGAAGACCTTCGTGGATAGATACATGTTGTTGACATGTTTACTATGCTATGTTCATACACATAGACTCAGATATGATGTTTCAGTAAAGATATGTAATTTTTTTATTGACGGTTACAGTTCTGGAGGAATAACGGTTTAAGGCCGACGTATGTAACTTGTTGATCGAGTTGCGCCTATCTTCAGGATATGCGTGTGTATATTCATGATGAGTTATGAGTTGTTGATATTAATCTAAAGGTGCCAAACGTATTTCAAGAAGATTGCAAAGTCATGATTAAATTGGTGAAGCTGACTTAGTGAAGCGACGCGTCTATTTAGTTAGTACTTGTGCGGTTGTAATTATGCTTGTGCGCTTAGTAGAGCCGACAAGGATGTTATGAAGAGTCATCTAACAGGTCCCATGATCTCATACTTGGTGTATGTACTTATAGAAGGTCATTTGTGATAAGAAGAGTTGCGAAAGCCAGAGATTAGAAAAGCATAGCAGAGTGTTAAAGCAGTAGAGCTATATTTATCATATGTTGATAATATAGTAGAAGCTTTTAGAACACAGAGAAGGTTGTTGTAGTGCTTTACAAGAGGTTAAAGCATCGGCGCATAAAAGGAACTGATCAAACAAGCAGTGTCACAAATAGCAGTTCATCTTGTTGATATAATGTGTATCAAATAACCAGAAGGTTGTAGCCTTCACCACTTGGATAGTGAGTCCTCCACCCCTAATAGGGTTATTGTAAAAGACTCCTAACAGGGTCAGACCTTTAACCAAGTCACTATACTACTGCATTGTAATGATCAACTCCTAACAGGGTTGAAAGATCTTTTAACAGGGATTACTATAAACAGTATAGTTCTTTATGGGTACTAATTCCCACCGGGGTTTTTACCATTTGGTTTCCCTGTAACCAAATTGATGTGTTGTGTAATGTGTTATCTGAATGTGCATTTAAGTTATATCAATCTGGATTAATAAGTAGAAAAAGAATTAAAGTTGCGGATAACTAATTCACCCCCCCTCTCAGTTATCCCTGAAGTATTCTAACACATAGAGACTCGACCACTCTATACCCGATTACATAACACCCCATCCATTTTCTACTCTCCAGAATAGGCTGAAATTGATCCCAGAGATAGTTGACAGGTTTCAGGTACCTAATCTAGAGTTACGGGTGGTTTGTGAACTTCAACAGTCAGAAAATCAATCGTCAAACAACAAGGTCTCTACCTCATTCCTAGGTACACATTACATCATCCTCATTTATAACTTACATTTCATAATCACACACAAATTTCAAAGTGAAGGAGCATTGAATCTATTAGCGCTTAGCGCTTCCCTAGCCTATTGGGGCATTTTCCTTCCTAATGTATAATTTGAAAACGTGAAGTAATCTATCCTATTATATTGCTTCCCAATTTGTATTGTATATTTTGGTGAGCTTGACTCTTCTTACATACTTTTGATTTGGTGTCTAGATACATTTTGTATGCATTTATAATTTGGTTCTTAGATTTGATTTTTTTGCATTTCATTTTATGCATTTAGTTTTAGTCTAGCATTCATTGATAAAAATATTGCATATTGGTTTCATAGATCTACATCATTCTTGCATTGTATTTTGGTATTTAAAAAAATCAAAAAATATTTCTTTTTATGCATTGTGTGTTTCCTTAGATTAGGAAAATGTCAATTTTCCTTTCACAAAGCTTTACCGCCTTTACTGATCCATTTAGTAGTCAAAACTTTGTTACGAAGGATGAAGTCCTTGATGAATTCATCTCTACTAAGTCTTCCTCTCAACCCCATAAACAATCTTTTTTCTGAAATTTGACTAATGCGGTAGAAGTATTTAAGGTGTGCAACAATCCCTTTTATGAACTAATCAATGATTCCTCTCCAAAATTTATTCTCCCTCATGACAACATATTGATGCAAGAAGATACTTATAACACATCCCTCAATTCTCTCCCTCTTTGAAACGAGCCATGGGAGAATTATGTTTATTATTCTCTTAAATAAAATACCCCTCCTATCCATTTAAATCATCTTCCCTCTAGAGATGAAGTATCAATGAGTTATGTTTGTCCCTTTTCTAAAGTACTTCATGAGAATACCCTAGAATAAAAAGATGATATCCTTGATCCTCTCTCTTTTCCACACGAACCTTTTGATCATAAATAACCTAATCAAATCAATACCATTCAAGATACCTCTCAAAAAAGTTGGTAGTTGTTGTAAAAGGTTCTACACAACCCGATTATCATGTAGTACCATACACATATAACAATAATCCTCAATAGGCTAATATTATTGATGTCCTCCCTTCTACAAATACAACCTTAGCACATAAAAATCATAATAAAGTCAACACTATTTAACCACCTCTTCTTTCTTCAATTCTTTCCCTGATACAAATAAACACACCATAAATTCTTCAAGATGATGACTGGATAACTTTAGACTTCACGACAACCTTTTGTAGTAAAAACAAAATCCTTAAACTTGAGACTCAAGACCCTTATTCTGACATATGTTTAGATTTTGATTAGGCCTCTTTAAATCTCAATCATAATCGACCTAAAAGAACCCATTATCTTTTTGGTACTCCAAACCTTGACGATGGACATGGTATAGGATATGTGCAACACAACATTGAAACCCATAAGAAATTTACATCACATTTTTCAAAAGAAACTCTAGGTTTCCAACCTTCTCATTTGTGCAATAAATAAATACATTCTTCTCCTAATTTCTCATCACAACAAGATATTATTTTGTTTGAGCTTTTAAATGCCAACTTAATTACTCTTTCTTTAAAAAAAATGAAAAAATAGAAAATGCAAACACGACAATTTTTCCATTTGTATGTATCATCAAGTCCTAGCCATAAGACTAACGAACTTCATGATTTGAAGTGTAAAATTCAAGAATTCATTTATTGTGGTATGATTCAAATGACATCAAATAATGAATGGCGCCTTTGTCACTATCATTCTAAATAAAATCTAAGATCCTATTATGTTGCTCCTCACTATGTGACATTGCTAGCCTATTCCTCGGGGGCTCATTGTCATTTATGGTGGTGCAATTTTAGGTGGAATCATACTTTGTGAACAAAATAATATTATTTCTCACTCCTTATCTCCATAATTTGGGGGGGGGGGTGTTATTTCACTCTCCTTTCTATTCCAAGGACCTATTTCTTCCCCTTTTTCATATAAGTCTTTTATAACATGGTGTCCTTTCTTGCATGGAATTGTTTGCTTTACATAAAGATATTTTATTTTTCGGGAAATTTACATACTAAGTTTACAACCTTTTCTTTGCTTGAAAGTGCACGTTTATTATAAATGACCTTCCAATTGTGGTGTGTAATGTGTTTTCATTTGCCAAGCATTCCCTTACCTATCAATAGGGAAGGTGTGTATACATGTTCAATCTCCCTCTTTTTCACTTCCTTTCCAAAAAGATCCAATATCCCTTTTTGGACTTGCTTCTTTATAATGTTGGATTTGTTGTTTTACATAAGGATCTTCTCTTATTTAGGAGATTTACATCCCAAGTTGTAACCTTATGCTTGAATGAAAGTGCATGTCTATTATAAAGGATCCATCACATAAGGTTTATAATGGGTTATATTTTCCTTGTCTTCACCCTTGGGGGGAAAGGTTCCATTTATCAATATCTTGTTCCTTTCTAAGGATCCACTTTCTCTTGGTTATGTGGTATTTTCTTATCACATGATATACTTTGTTTCATGGATATTATTTGTTTACATAAGGATATTCTCTTTTTTAGGAGATTTACATCCCGAGTTACAACATTTTCCTTGTTTGCAAAGCACATGTCTATCCTAAACAAATAGCCCTACCTGGGGACTTAGAGTGTGTTATCCTTCATCAAAAATCTATTTTTCACCTATCAATAGGGGGTTAAAAGGGTGCATTCTTGTTCTCCTCCCCTCTTTATATTGAAGATGTTGTCTTTGTTTAAGAACTCTAGAAGGTAGATGTCTTGAAACCAAGATCTCTTCCTTTCAAGGGTCTCTTATCACTTGTGGAATATTCTTTCACAATTATATATTTCCTTAGCTAACAAGAGTTTCCACTCTTTCCAAAGGTTATGGCATACAAAGTTGTTTTAAGGATATCTCCTTGTTATTGGAAGTAGGTGTCGTTGTTCTCTTTTCCTTATGATGCCTCCATATCCCTATGTCGCCATCACAAGGAGGGGGGCATAAATGTTTCCTCCTTGTACATTATGCAACCTTTTTGTTTATTGACACCTAAGGAGACAACGCTTTCCTTAGGATTGATCATTTTTTGTTTATTGATCCCTAAGGAGACAATGGTTTCCTTAGGATTGATCATTTTTATTTTTCCATCCCTAAGGAGACAATGCTTTCTTTAGGATTGATCATTTTTTATGGATACCTATGGATATAATAATTTCCATAGGACTGATCCCCTAAGTCGCCCCTGTGTGCAAAGTTCTTCAAAGTCACCCCTGTGTGCAAAGTTTTTTACAAAGTTGCCCCGTGAGAAAACTTTTCAAGGTAGAATCGACTAGCATAACATAACTTTATAGAGCATCAATTATCCTTCCCTCTTTCTTTGGGATGAGTGGAACCAACATAAAACAACTTGCTAGTCTTTCCTTCTCCCCCTACCCCTATTTTTCTCCCATGGATCACCTAGCATATTGTATCTTTCTAGTCTTTTGGATTCATGGTCTCTCTTTCTTCTCTCCATGCTCTCATAGCTACGATAGTGGGTTAGATCATGGAGCACATTCATCTTTTGGTGATCCTCTTGCCCTTTTCATGTGACCATTTATGCTTCTACAATAGCTTTCTAAACATGATACCAGCGGTTGGACACTCTCTTGATCAAGGTCCCTTCAACTAGTTGATTTGGAGTTTTTTTTGGTCCTTTGTCTTTTTTCCTTCAAATGCCCTTGTGCATAGATGTCTTAGTTGAGATCCTTTGTTTGGGTGCTTGTGTCCTTAAACTTAGAAATGTCTTATCTCTTTACAATTCTCCCATGATCACCTCTCTCTCTCTGTCTCTCTCTCTCTCTCTCTCTCACACATCTTCCTTTACTATGAGCATGATATTCCCTCATACTCCTGCTAAAGTGGGGCCTAAATGTACCATCCTAAATTGTAAGCACTTGATTAGTGAATAATTGAAGGACTATTTTTCTCTCACCTTAGTATATTTTCTATAATTGGACCCCATATGACACTTAATGGACAACAAAATTCAAATATATGTCCTATTTCTATTCTCTCTCATCTCAATCTTATGAAAAATTGAGGTTGGCCCTAATTTCTAACTGTTCTCCTCTATTTTTCTCCAATCCCTTAATTCATTTCATCTCCTAGGTCCTATAACATTATTAGTGGCCTTTGTGTCATCTCCCGACCCCAAAACTGACTATCAGATAAGTACACACCCTAAGGCTACCTAAGACCATTGGACTCAATGTGGGCCCTTTTCCTTGGTCATAATGGTTGAGCCATTATGTACCTAGGTACATAACGTCCTAGCCATTATGTACCATGAGGGGTTTTGAGCCCAAATTTGATTTGGGACCTCGGGTCGGTGCTTTGGCAGTAATTCCATATCTATAGTTTCCTCCTCCATCCCGATCTCCCTAAAATTAAGTGATAAGTATATAAATCCCCTACTTATTGTAATGCCCCGCCACTAGGGAACCTGAGAGGATAACACAATGACTAGGGGAATTGTAGATAAATTTTTTTATAAACATGAACATAACAATATATCTGCCAATCATTTGAACCAATATAAGATACATTCCACTAATATGCAACATGAGTGTTAAACATAAAACCAAATACAAGGTCCTCTTAGGTTCCTTGAAATTACTACAAGCAACATGTATAACAAGATGACTAAGTTAATAAAACATCCATAAAAAAGATACAAAGTTACATTATGATTTAATCCATTAGAAAAACAATACATGACAATAATATTTATTTTCTTAATATATAACATCAATGATGGATACATATTTATACATTTCAAATAATAATAATTTCCTCAAATAAGATACAATATTACATTATTACATACATACGAAGGTACATATCATGAAACAATGTACAATAGCCACATAATGCCAACACGAGTCAAAAGAAGTTGTACAAAAAACACAAAGAAACATAACCCCTTCAATCTCATGAAACAAGAAGATGCAACTCTGTTGGTAAACATATTTTTCCTTCAAAATGAAATACAAATAATGACTCAAGATGCCCGAATGAAGGCACAAATGCTACCAATAGTTGGATTAGTTATCATTAGATTGATAACCCTTCTCTGAATTGTGAGGTACAACTCCCTCTTAGAAAGATTATGATGAATTAAATAGCTGGTTATGTCTTTTACCATAAGACACAAAGGCTTTCTAGCTTTCACCAATCACTATGGGATAAATGCGATTATAAGATTTATAAACTGATGATGAGAGAAAAACCCAAAAACAACCACATGAATATCTACCAAGTCTTTCACATTACAGACAAAATTAAGGGAATTACATGACCTGTTCTGCAAATTACAAGTTTGTCAACCAACTGATTTAGAAACATGCACATACTTGACATGATGTTGCAAGACTATATCCCAGAATGAGAAAGAAACAACCACATGATCAATTTCAATAAAAAATAAATAAATGTTTAGACCTCACGATTTGACATGTAAATATTCATCTTTATTTCAAGAAAACATAACAGAATAACCATAAGATTATTTTTTCCCTGCCAGGAAAATCAAGTTGCAAAAAAGTAATCTAATTCTTCCCTCTCTCTGTTAAAATAAACATGAAGAAAAATGTATTCTCCTTCCTCCCTTGTAGCCACGGGACTGCCACAAAAGCCGAAGAAGAAGAAGAACCCTGCATATGTCTAAATCTTTACAATAAATAATGTTCCTCAATTACCTTTTGGTTTCTGTAACCGTTTCTTGAAAACTGAATACTTTCTAAAGTTTTAATAAAACTTTTATAAATCCCCTTATAATATTCGGATAGGAAAATCAAACATTACTTTAACATCTCCAACATTGTTAAATGATATTTAATTAAACATCTGGGTTGGCATGCATATGTGTTTGACATACGGGGCACTCTTCATTTAAACAACACTTTGTATCATGTCAAAATAAAAATAATCCACATAGGATTGTTGCCACCTAGATTCTTATACACCATAGGAAAATAACATATAATTTTTGCCTCTTTAATCTCATTCTCATTGAAATGGAGTTGTCATTTCCAACATATCTTCTGTCAAAATAAGAGGTTGTTGGTCTGCTTGATAGGCCTTTACACAGTCATGCGTAAATTTTGAATGCAAATGTGTTTTTCCAATCGCTCCAGTGGAGATTTATAAGACTACATATCTAAAGATGATAGAAAACCAACAGTGGACTAAAAAGTTATGGCCCCTGCATTGAGACTAAATTGTCTGTCATCATAAAATTTGGAAATGTATCTAGTTTTATAGACTTGTATTTTGTTATTCATATCTTTTAAACCAGATATAATTTTTAAAATCGCTTCGGTGGGGATTTAGAAAATTAGGTTTTCTAAATCATATAAAAATTTGAGAAAGATCCAACGGTTTAGTTAAACATTATCCCCCTTGAAATAGGAATGTTTGTCTATCATTTATGAATCTGTGATTACCATTTACTGAAGAGATCATTTTAAAAGGTTATCATATGTTATCCTGCATGAGTGCCTCTATAACATATTATGGGCTTGGAAAGGATTTGATATATCCTAATTTGTTTTTGTCCTTGAGATAGCCCCTCCAAATGGATGAATAGCTTCCATGCTTGGGTCAACATTATGTCAAATAGTTTACATGCATTGCTTGCACTCTTCTCATAACTATATTAATTTCTGCGAAGTGCTACCCATTGCTGCCAATGTTTGAATGCATTTTCATTTTAGAAGAAAACATTATCCACTGGAATAATCTGGGTTGGGAATGGTTTTACGAGGCCATACCTTAAATTTTCTTTGCATCGGTGCCTTTGTCAATTCATTTGTTTTACTGATGAATTAACCAGCAAACACAATCAGAACAGAGAAAACATGGATGTTTCCATTCGGTCTACATATGCCAATGTCTGTGACTATCTTGGAAGCCTTTGAAACACAGTCAATTCCTTTAAATAAATTTGGCAACCATGGCAAAATACATTTTCCCCAATAGCACATAGCTGAAAGTATTTGGATAAAAGTCAATGCTCTTATTTTTCACCAGATAACTGTATTCTCATGCAGAAGTATATTTCTAAAAAATCCTCCCAATATTTTCTATATATTATCAATTTCTCCATCAATGCATTATATCCACTACACACTTCCATTGCTAATTATGGAAATATTGTAATACTCTTCGAAAAAAGTATCCACCATTGTCACTATTCAACCTCGATGTCATTTTTGAATTGTAACTTTAAACTTTGAACTGTGCCTTTTGAATAGTGAACCTTGAACTTTGAAATTTAGGTTCAAGGTTCAAAATTCAATCTATGGAGTGCACATTACATTGAACAAATACAAAGACTCTAACAAATTACTATTTGTGACCGAACGCGCTTTGAAATTTGAACTTTGAACTTGCAATTCAAGGTTAAAGTTTGACAATGCATATTGCACCTTCTGAAATTGAATTTGAATCTGTACCTCCATACCCTTGCATTTTGAACCTTGAACCTTGAACTTGGAGGTTCAAGTTCAATGACTACCAGCAATGTTGTCACTTTATAAATCATTACTTCACAAAAATATTATTAGCACAAATGATCATAAAGGATAGGAAATTTTGAAAGAATTTATCTATAGGGCTCAAATTTTAAAAGTTTAGAGCTTGGGCGCTGAAAGCTGGTTTTAACTGGGGACATGGGTCATAAGGGACATAGAGAATCCAACAATCTTTGGTAGTAGACCAGTGCCAAGCCATTGGGTAACAGATTCAAAGCACAAAAAATAGGGAGCTGCTAGTAGAGAGGGTGGAGGGGAGCAGGGCAACATACCAAAACAACTAAACTATGAGCACCAAAAAAACTAGCAAAGATGAAAAATATTTACAAGAATTTACATGTGTAGGAAACTCCCACCATGAGAACCAAGGCCAAAAAAAACTTACACAAAACCGTTAACCGGATGCAAGAAGAACGAGCCTTTCCATAATAAAGGACTGCATCTAAATGAATTCACCCATATCCAATGCCATTTGATGACCTCTTCAATGCTGAAAATCAAATCCATAATATGCAGGAACTTTGCAAGGAAAATATTATGCCCAAAGAGCCATGTTTCATCATAGATTTATGACCTTTTTTTTACTCTTTGTATGTAACTTTCAAAACCATTTCCAGCTTCCAGCTGAAACAAATGATGCTCAAACACTCCCAAAGGAAAAACCAAATCATTTTCATTATCTACACTCTTGGGACCACCGCCACAAATAAAATAATTTCCAACATTCAAAATACCCTCAAAACATAGATGTGCTTTTTCAAGTATAGGGCCAATCTTGACCGAAATAACTTCATCATTCTTTGTTGTCATTAAATCTGAAAATTCTTTATCCCGAGCAAAGATATAGGATGAATGGATACCTGCAGTTTTCACAAGAGCATTTCTTTCTTCAATGGATGGAAAGAGCTGAGACATGACCTCTTCCTCGTGAGATAGTGTGTTTGTTGAACCTTTAAGGGTTCTTGGGGTTGTAATACTTTGAAAACTTGATCCTCCCCTTTCTCTATGTTTATCTCAACATTTTTTAATTGTTAGAGGATGAAGTGAATCTTCATCACTTGATGAGGAATTAAATAACTAGAATAGAGGATTGTCTCTAATCGTGTTATCCTCACAAAATTCTGTAGGTAGATATAATGCATTAAGCCCACCCCAAGTAAATTTATTTCCTGGTTTTTTAAATTCTTTCTTTGTCTCATTTGCTGCTATGCCAATTTGTTCAAAAGTGACTCCTTCACTTGGGCATGTAAGAGGGTCTCCTTCTTGGAAATTATAACTGTCATAAGTGAATATGTCTACCCATGTTTCAACAATGGTTTCATTTTGGATCATAGTACCATGATGAAACTTATCACTTGAGTCTTTTAAAACCCTCCTTAGAATGTAGACGCTCTTATTTTCAGCAGGTAGTTCTTCTCCTTCAAAGGAAGTGGATGATTCTTCTTCTTGCTCAGCCTCCATGCATGATGAAAAAGATTCAAAATTCATAATTTCAGCCCGATATAAATCTCTTTCCTCTTGATTGTGATCCCAAGACATTGACGATGCCTTGAGATATTTTTCTTCAAGAACTGATAAAATACAAGACATGGGTTCTTTATTTTTTGATTCTCCCTTTGGTCTTTCAGTTGTAGCCAGAGTCTCTTGTTTACGATTCTTGAGGTTATAAAAACCTCTAATGCACGTATTTATGCAACAAGTCAGATCTACAATCTTCTAAGGGACTTATCTTATTCTTCTCAGCCTCACAAATACTTCCCTTGAATGCATTCCAAATATATTACAACATCTGATCACTTTCACCATTTAGCTCTTCAGTTGTAGGTTTTTCCTTGGATTTTTTTCTTAGCTTAACTTCTTATTCACCAAAGACTAAATTTTTTTGTGAATGGAAAGATTCCAGAGCAGCTGGAACTTCATCATTAACCTGCAATTCTTTTTCAAGTTGCTGCACTCTTTTCTTGTGTTCTTGGAGGTCTCTCAACTTGTAAAATTTGAAGCACAAGCTTTTGCACATCAAGGTAGAGGTGTGGTCATCTTCAATCCTAAGGTTGATCTTCACTGCATGAGAGATGATTTTCTTGTAGTGCTCAAAGAAATCTTGCAACACTTTATCATTCATCTTAATGGTCTCCAAAATTGTAGGGTTAGGTCTCATCTTTCTTGTGACTTTTCTATTTGGCATGGTCATTGCATAGAGCCGTCAGTCTCCTACATACGGAGACAAAATAGAAACTGAGGAACCAAAGTTCAGACACCAATCTTTGTTTTTGAATCCTCAGCAGAGTCGCCAAAAATATGTTGGTAAACAGATTTAACCTTCAAAATGAAATACAAATAATGACTCAAGATGCCCCAATGAAGGCACAAATGTTACCAATAGGTAGATGAGTTATCATTGGATTGATAACCCTCCTCTGAATTTTGAGGTACAACTCCCTCTTAGAAATATTTATGATGAATTAAATAGCTGGTAATGTCTTTTACTAGAAGACACAAAGGCTTTCTAACATTCACCAATCACTATGGGTTGAATGCGATTATAAGATTTAAAAACTAATGATGAGAGAAAAACTAGAAAACAACCACATGACTATCTACCAAGTCTTTCACATTATAGAGAAAATTAAGGGAATTACATGACCCATTCTACAAATTACAAGTTTGTCAACCAACTGATTTACAAACATGCACATACTTGACATGATGTTGCAAGAATTTATCCCAGAATGAGAAAGAAACAACTACATGATCAATTTCAATAAAAAATAAATAAATGTTCAAACCTCAAGATCTTACATGCAAATATTCATCTTTATTTCAAGAAAACATAACAAAATAACCATAAGATCATTTTGTCCCTGTCAGTACAATCAAGTTGCATAAAAAAAATCTAATTCCTCCCTCTCTCTATTACAATAAGCATGAATAAAAATGTATTCTCCTTCCTCCCTTGTAGCCATAGGACTCCCAGAAAATCCAAAGAAGAAGAAGAACCCTACATATGTCTAAAGCTTTACAATAAATAATGTTCCTCAATTGACTTTCGGTTTCTGTAACCGTTTCTTGAAAACTGAATACTTTCTAAAGTTTTAATAAAATTTTTATGAATCCCCTTATAATATTTAGTTATGAAAACCAAACATTACTTTAAAATCTCCAACATCGTTAAATGATATTTAATTAAACATCTAGGCTAGCATGCATATGTGTTTGACATGCGGGTCACTCTTCATTTAAACAACACTTTGTATCATGTCAAAATAAAAATAATCCACATAGGATTATTTCCACCTGGATTCTTATACACCATAGGAAAATAAATTATCATTTTCTCCTCAATAATTTCGTTCCCATTGAAATGGAGTTGTCATTTCCAACATATCTTCTGTCAAAATAAGAGGTTGCTGGTCTGCTTGATAGGCCTCTACACGGTCATGCGTAACTTTTGGATGCAACTATTTTTTGCCAGTCGCTTCAGTGGATATTTATAAGACTTGATTTCAAACAACATATCTGAAAATGAGACAAATTCAATGGTTGACTGAAAAGTTATGGCCCCCGCACTGAGACTGAATTTTCTGTCATCATAAAATTTGGAAATGCATCTAGTTTTATAGACTTGTATTTTGTTATTCATATCTTTCAAACCAGATATTATTTTTGAAATCTCTCTAGTGAGGATTTAGAAAATCAGGTTTGATAAATTATATAAAACTTTGAGAAAGATCCAACGGTGCAGTTAAACGTTATGCCCTCAAAATAGGACCGTTATTCTGTCATTTGTGAATCTGTGATTACCAGTTGCTAAATAGATCATTTTAAAAGGTTATCATTTGTTATCCTGCATGAGTGCCTTTGTAATGTATTATGGGATTGGAAAGGATTTGATATATCCTGATTTGTTTTTGTCCTTAATATAGCCCCTCCAAACAGATGACTAGTTGCCATGCCTGGGTCAACATTATGTCAAACAGTTTACATGCATTGCCTGCACTCTTCTCATAACTATATAAATTTCTCCAAAGTGCTACCCATTGTTGCCAATGTTTGAATGCATTTTCATTTTACAAGACAACATTATCCATTGGAATACTCTGGGTTGGGAATTGTTTTACGAGGCCATACCTTAAATTTTCTTTGCATCGGTGCCTCTATCAATTCATTTGTTTTACTAAAGAATTAACCCGCAAACACAATCAAAACAAAGAAAACATGGATGTTTCCATTTGATCTGCATATGCCAACGTGTGTGACATATATTGGAAGCCTTTGAAACACAACCAAATCCTTTAAATAAATTTGGCAACCATGACAAAATACCTTTGCCCCAATAGCACACAGCTAAAAGTATTTGGATAAAAGGCAATGCTCTTATTTTTCACTAGATAACTGTATTCTCATGTACAGAAGCATATTTCTAAAAAATTCTCCCAATATTTTCTATATATTATCAATTTCTCCATCAATGCATTATATCCACTAGACACTTCCATTGCTAATGATGTCACTGCTGTAATACTCTTCAAAAAAAGTATCCACCATTGTCACTATTCAACCTCGATGCCATTTTTGAATTGTAACTTTAAACTTTGAACTATGCTTTTTGAATATTGAACCTTGAACTTTGAACTTTAGGTTCAACATTCAAAATTCAATCCGCGGAGTGCATATTACATTGAATAAATACAAAGACTCTAGAAGCTTACTGTTTGAGACCGAACGCGCTTTGAACTTGTGGTTCAAGGTTCAAGTTTGACAATGCATATTGCACCTTCTAAATTGAATTTGAATTTGTACCTCCATACCCTTGCATTTTGAACCTTGAACCTAGAACTTGTTAGGATTGAATTATACTGAGAGGGGGGGGGGTGAATCAGTATAATAGCACTTTATTTAATTCTTCAACCACTTAAACATTAATCATACATTTGTAGTAAATAAAAGAACATAAGCAAATGACACAGTACTCATAACACCATGTTTTGTTTATGAGGAAACACTGGCCAAGGGAAAACCCCGGTGGGGATGATACCCACAAGCATGCACTAAAGTATAGTGTCCCTGTAAGGAGACCTACCCCTGTTAGGAGCTGAATATTATATAGTATATTTCCTTGTTAGAGGAATAACAACCCTGTTAAAGGTTCACAACACCCTGTTAGGGGCCAATTGAGCTTACAACTCTTACAATATAATTCAGTTACAAAAGTTCTCAGTCATGAACAAAAACAAGCATCACTAATGCTTTGATAGTTCCTTTATAGTTCTTCAATGATCTCTATCATTCTCTACTCTTCCATTCACATATCTGCTCTTCCAGATAACTGTTACAAAACTACATTCAATCTTTACCAAAAAGATCTTACATATATATCTCATAACTTTACAAAGTCGGCTCTTAGTATGAATATTACAAATATTACTAAGTCAGCCTTCAATAAAAAATACATTTAATATAGTAAACATTAAATGCATAGTCAGCGCTCTTGCATGGTCAATGTGGAGGTTATCAATAACCAAAATACAACTTTGATTTCCTGGAGTCCAAGTCATACTCCCTTAATCTTCGTTGTTGTCCAACTGCTTTGTATCGTTGTTCTTCTGCAGTCTGTCTATCTTCAAATCCTTCTAACTCATCGTAGACTCAACCAAATCCAAATCGATCTTAGGTGGAGGTCATAAATACTCCATATTGTCTTCCTCTAAGATCGCTTTTCCTAATTCATCGATCTTTGTCTTTGACATCCAAAATACTTTTGTATCTTTGCTACTATACTTAGTCAATTTCTGAATCATCAAAACTTATCTTCAATGTAATCAAACTTAAACCTAGATGTGTTTCCATAAATGACAACCAAAAAAGTGATTCATATTTACCAAAGTTGATCACTTGCCAACAATCTCTCCCTTTGGGATTGATGGCAACACTTAACAAAAAAAATGACTAAGTGTTCCAACCAATCAAAACTGTCTCTTCTTCTCCTTATCTCTTCTCCGCATTTTTCTCTCTTTATTTTATTATATTATATATTTTTTTATTCATTTTTTCTTCTCTTCTCCCCCTTTGACAACAATGACAAAGGTGCATATAAAGTAGGGTAAAAGTACAAACCTGTGTCACACTTTAACAAAGGAAGAGGACCACGACATGCAAAACTGTTGAACTTTAATGACATAAAAGTGATATTTGTGTTTAGAATTTGAAAATGATGTAAACTAA
>MU226695.1:1048942-1069476 GCA_018584345.1 Thuja plicata
TTTTGCCTCTCCTCTCTCTCTCTCTCTCTCTCTCTCTCTCTCTCTCTCTCTCTCCCCCACTCTCTCTCATTCTTTGTCCATTGGCTAGATTATCACCTTTTCCTCTCACCCCTCTCTCTTGTAAGTTTATCTTTTCCTCTTTTTATATCCCTCTACCTCTCCATTTGTGTCTCTTTACCCACCTCTCTCTTTATCCCCTTTTTCTATCTCAGCTCTCTTCTTTTCTCTCCTCATATAGGTATAGGATATATGGTTCAAGATATAGTGTTTAGGGTTTATGATATAAGGTTTACATTTTAGGGCATTAGTATAGAGTTTAGGGTACACGATTATTGGTACAAGTTTTATGTTACATGGTTTAGGGTTTAGGGCATTGCTCTCCCTCCCTCTCTTATTCTCTCTCTCCATTATCTAGGTCATCACCTCTCCCTCCCTTTCCCCTTTCTATGTCTTTCCATTCTTCTCTCTCTTTATCTCTTTACCTCTCCATCCCTTTCTACTTATCGACTTTTATCTCCCCTTCTATCTTTTTTCACATTTATCCCTTATCCTCTAGGTCTCTTACCTCTCCCTCTCCCTCTCCAAGCTCTATGCCTCTCTCTCACCCCCTTCTCCCTCCTCCCACCTCCCTCCTTGCTTAGCCCTTTCTTTTTCCTTGTCCTTCTCTTTCTCCTCTTATCTCCCCCTTCACTCTCTACATCATCATCTCTATCATCTTCTATCCCCCTCTATATAGATCACCTCCTCTCTTCCCATCTAGGCATCTTACTTCTCTATATTTCCCCTCTTTAGTTCTCCCTCTTCATCTCATCTTCTCTCTCCACCCCACTTATATCTCCCTCTTAATAAAATTTGTCATTCTCTTCTCTCTATTCCTCACCACTCTATCTCCTCCTTCCCTTGGTCTCTCACTCTCTCCACCCTATTCCATAAAACATACACCCTAAACCCTATGAAATATAAAGTAGAGGAAGAGGTGATCATCTTGAGAGGGGAGGGAGGGAGAAGAAGAGATACAAAAGAACAAAAAAAGAGATGAGTAAGAAGATATGGAGGGAGAGGTAGACATGGAGGGAGTGAGGGACCCAGGGAAGAGGAGATAGAAAAATGAGGAGAGAGAGGAGAAGGAGAGAGTTCATAAAGGGAGAGTGGTAAGGGGGTATGGGTGAGATACATATAGGGGAGAGAGTGGTAAGAGACCTAGATGGGGAGAAGGGTGAGATAGATAGAGAGGGATCGAGAGGATGGGTAACAAGAAATGCATGGATAGGTAGAGAGGAAATAATGGATAAATATAGAGAGGAGGGAGAGAGAGAGGGTGGGAGGGAGAAGTGATGACCTATACAATGGAGAGAGAGAATAAGATAGAGAGAGATATAATAAGAGAGAGTGAGGGGGTAGATAGAGATTAGTGTAAGGAGGGAGGAAGAGATAGATAGTGAGAGGGGAAGAAAGGGAGGGAGAGACCTAGAGAAGGAAGATAGAGAAGAGAGAAGAAGATGGAGAGATAGAAGAAAGTGTCATTATGAGTAATACCCTCAACCCTATGTACCCTAGAAACCCTGTACCATCAATCTTGTACCCTAAATCCTACACTCTCAATCCTATGTACCCTAAATACTATATCCTACCTCGTATAACATAAACCCTAGAGAGAGAGAGAGAGAGAGAGAGAGATTTCTAATGCAAAATATTTGGCTAGTGCCAAATTTGGCGCTCGCTAAATAGGCTTGGCACACTAAGCCTATTGGTGTGCGCCTTAAATAGCATGTGACAAAGTGCTCAATGGAAGCCAAAAAAAAGAGTGACAACATTTTGGTCCTCCATATTGGTGCAATTACCCCACTCTACATACTTTGCATCCAAGATCACTCATGAATCTTTCTGTAACTTTCACATATCACCTTAAAAGTATGCATTTCATCAAGAATTGAGTTCAATTGACCCATACTCATATTTCCATCAGAGCAAACTAAAGATATTACCTTTAGATCCACAATATTGTATTCTAATTTTCACTACTCCAGAGTTTTTTCTTTACCTTAATCATCCTTGATATTAGGTATCACTTTGCAAGAGATTAAATTTAAACAAATAAGAAATTGGACTCAAGTCTTTGAACCACATACATTCTCCATTAAAATTTGTGAATTTCTTCACATTTACTCCAAGTATTTGAATCATATATTCTATCATACCCACAACTTAGGCCTTAAAACTTCACAAGAAACAAAAATAACAAGAACCATCCTAAAAAATGAAATTAAATAGTATTGCACAAACCTCATATAAACAACTAGCAAGGAATTTTTTAAACAACAATAGTACATCAAATAATCTAATATGATATAATAATTTCTACTTAAAAACTAAGCTCATCAAAATGAACTCAAAAATAATAAAAATAAATAAAAAAGAATACAATTTTGAACATTTCACATTCAAATGCATTAGTTTTCCACAATCTCTTAATTGACAAGAATATGTTTCTCGCTTCAATTGTATTCATTTCACATTCTTAATAAAACCTTGAATAAAAAGAAATCTCCATGCATTATAAAATAATACAAAAATACAATTCAAAATAGATTATGAATATAAAAATAATGATTCTCAAAATAAATTATATCTTAAATAACCGTCAAGTAGATAGATGTTCAGACAATTAATAAATTCACGTAAATATTAGAAACTTGTGTGTTCGTACATATCCATACCTGCGGTGACTCTTCGTTCTCATATTTATATTTTGGAATACGAATGTAAAAATACGGACTCCCAAGTTTTGTTTTTCTATTTATATGGGCAAGCTGCTTAAATCCAGTCAAGCCGCATACTGTTTCACTTTGCCCATCCTTTACTGCGGTGAATGATAAAGCTCAACATTTCTCATCTGTCAACATTAATCAAAATTCTGCAAGGGTTTCAAGTGATTTTAGGGTTTCAACAAGTGATTTTAGGGTTTCAACTTTCGTTATGATAATGGATTCGGAAAGTGACAGGAATTGCTCTGTCTCTGTACTGATCGGCCTTAAGCGTGAGGAGATTCTTCTGCCTTCAACAACGCCAGCAACAGATGCAGCTGCTGATATTAATGATGGTTTGCGGACATTTCGACAAGAAAATGAGTTTACAGCAAATAACAATATGATTTTAGAAGAAAACACTGATTTTTGTGGATCGCAGAAGAAGAAGTCTCGTTCTAATTCTGGTTCTGGTTCAAAGCAAATTCTTAAGGAAACTATCGCGGAGGAAAATCTGCCTGTGACGCCAAAAGATCATATCGTACCACTTGATCGGAAATGTAAGACGCCTGGCGCACCGATTAAGAATTCTAGTAAGTCCAGGGTTAAGAGGTTTGGGCTCGAACACATGCGGCAGCCGGATTTTAGTTTTTGCTTTTCCACTGTAAATTGAGGCGGAAGTTCTGCTGGAAATTGTATTGTGGTGTGATGATCTTCCATCTGGATATTTTTCTTGTACATGCTGCAAAGTTGTTGTGTTAATAACCCCAAAGAAGATGAAATTAAACTGAAATTTGTTGCCTTATTTTTTGAAAATATGATTGTTAAAAATTCATTAATGCACCGCATCGTTCCAAGCTCAAGCTTTATATCTTACTATGACCTCGTAGATTTTGTATAATGAAAGTATGAGTACATATATAATAATACTTTTCTTGTACGTAAGTGCATTTTATCTTCAAGGCGCATTTTAATGGATATTGTATCTTAAATGCTTGAAATTTCCAATTTACGGAGCAGCAATAATGTTGTAAAAATCAAGAGTTTATGTAATTCAATTACATCAAAATACTTAAGCAATTATTTATTATTGTTTTTCTTATTAACAAATTCTAACTGCTAATTTCCTGTATGGTCGAAGCAATTGTCAACTGAGATTCATTGAATTTGTCCGTTCGAGAAATAAGATGCTAAAAACTTGGACGCTAGTCCAATCTAAGGCATACATAAATTCCAAATGTTATGCCATCTTTAATTCCGTATTTTCAGAGCAGAGCTACAGTACGAGTAGAAACCTCGGTTCGATCTACTGCATTTGGATTTCCACGGCGTATTTGAATGGTTGTTGGCTGACGAAATAAAAATACTAGGAAGTGGTTAATCTGGCGACAACGAAAATTTCTAGAAACATTTTCAAGTTGTTTATTTTTTTTATCGAAACAGTTCCAATACAAAACTCTTTGACGAAATGTGCAATCCTACAACTAACAACTGAAATAACGCATTGAATTTGTTAAAACATCAGTATCGGTGTAGAAATTCTCATCCTTTTGTTCACATCATCTCAACGTATTCACCTCAGTTGAAACATTTGTTTCATGATCAAGAAATCAAGGGATCTCAATTTTGAATCAGTAGGCCAATGCGTACGCCACTCCATTTTTATGTGGTCTATTGGAGAATTCCAGAACAGGTTGCAGCTCGTGTTCATTGAATAGGGAGCAAGCACGACATTTTGCTTGGAGGCAAGTGGCATCCAATAGTGGACTGAGTTGAAAATGCACTAGGGATTGAACCTGCTGAATTGGCAAGCTAAATGTTTTTGCAGTACGTTGTTATGCATTTCAAGGGCAAATATCAGGCCTTCTGGCTTTCTTAACATCTGATAAAAGTGGTTATACATTTTACTTGTATGGCTGAGACAAATAGTTCTGGAGTGGTTTCTCTCTGCTTGTATGGGATGCAGGTTAAAGTTGTATTTGTTAGCAATCTTCTAAACAATGCTATTGAAGATTTTGCTAGAAACTTGTCTGACTCTTTTGGCAAGGTAGTATTTCTTTCTTTATAATGTGAGCGGTCAATGATCAAGTTCCTTTGCTGGCTTTTGAGATATTCTGGTGTGGAGGTGGTTAGAAAGAGTAGTGATATCCAGAAGGTGTTATGTTCCTGGGTTTAATTCACTTTTTGACACTTACTGTAAATACATTAAAAAAAGTGCAAAAAACTAGATGTGGCATTTGTAATTTATTATAAGAATGCTTCAGGTATTTTAAAATCCTCATTAATTTCTCTTGCAACTGTCTTGGAGATAAGTTTGTTTATAGCACAGGAGCTGCCACATTTTTGAAGGTTATTGACGTATGTATTAGTTGTTTCTAGGGATGTTTTAACAATACAAATGAAATGAAATTCTTATTGTGGTGAAAGAGGACTAATTCGTTCGTTTTCTCCTCATCATTTAGTACAGATCTTGCATTTGGAATATACCCTGCTGTCTTCATCCCCACAGAGTCTAGATAAATTCTCTAGCCTTGCATGGGTCTTCCGTGTTTGTGAGAGTGAAGTACAATCATCTCAATCCATTATGTGATGTTTCCTGAGGCAATTTATCAAACAATTTATGTGCCTATAGTAAGCATCCATATCTCGTATGCATGTCATCCAGGGATATCTCAACTCCAATGTGTGATGTAATTCATCTTTTAGTTAGTATCAACTTAGGTGGATCTCATATGCTTGCAAAGTGCCCAAATTGATGCACACTGGAATATTGCTAGCAGATATTTTTATACAGGTCCATTTTATGAATATCCAGTAATGATTGCATTTCATGGGACTGTTGTTTTTGTAAAAGCAATATCTACCAAAATCTGTGAACCAAAAACTTTGTATATAGTATATACCAAAAGCAGTTATGATTGTTTTCTAGGTGCAAGTCTGAACCTGCATCCAAATCTCTGCTTCCACATGTCAGAAGCCCATAATTTAACACACCATTTTCCATATTACAGTGCAAGTGTTCAGGTTTTTCTGTGTCCTACGAAATTGTCCATCTCATGGTCAACATGTAACAGATGCTTATGGAGGTTCTTTAGCTTGCCTTCATATTTGAGAACAATCATGGCAATTTAAATCATCAATGTTGAACAAGAACCCGTTTTTAGAAATTACTGATTAAGTTGCATGCAATGTTCCAATGCTCTCAGAGTATTACATGCTAGGACAATAAGTCCTATGGTGGTCTCTTATTCGGTTAGCTTGGCACCTGTTAGGAGCCCAGGTACTTGGTACCCTTCCATAAAGAATATACAATACTGTAGCTTTGTTCCCTTGAGATACACGCTATTGATTTTGCAAGCACACCTTAAGAGTCCTTAATTGCAATGCTAGTAATTTTTGGATTTTGCATTCATGGCTTCCACACAGTGCATGGAACTTAAAGAGACTCTACCTTATAGTGTCTGCCACTGAAAGAAGATAATTATGGCATAGAACCAAAGAACTAGTCTGTTTGACCTTACATTGTCTGGCCCCCAAAGAAGACTATTGTAGCCTAAAAACTATATGGGAGTTCCAGTACAATATTGAGGAAACCAAAATATAGAATAACAAATTTCAACCCCTCAAAAGCCCCAAAAGTTGAGGAATTGTAAGATTTGGTGAAGAGTTATACGGTATACCACATCTAAGCCTATCTTACAAAATTCTTAACCAATCAGGAGAAATGAGAGGACAAGAGTCCCATAATCATGATCTCATTATACACAAAATAAAGCTACCGAGCAGAGCTATAATAAACAGTCTGAATGAAATCTGATTTGGTGTAGAGTTACACCACATTATCTCAAAGTATTCTCACAAATTTTCAAACAGATATGTTAGAAGTAAAACAAATATTATTAGAGGATGGTGGTTTAAAGATTTGTTTTCTTTGATTGGGTCAGAGTGTCTATCCTCTGAGGATGGGCTTGGGAGATCCCCTATTAATTTCTATGAACATCCACTGTTCAATAACATGAATCTCATGGGTTTGAACTTTTGTCGAATGATTGGGTATGGCCCCGAATTGGGCTTCTATATCTGCCAGAATATGAGCATCTTGACATTAACGTTGGAAGGAAGCAATATTAATGAGAGGGGGAAGGATCCAGATATTATTTAATGGATATTATATCTTAAATGCATGAAATTTCCAATTTGCAGAGCAGCAATAATGCTGTAAAAATCAAGTGTCTCTATGTAATTCAATTACATCAAAATACTTACGCAATTATTTATGATTGTTTTTTCTTATTAACAAATTCTAACTGCAAAATTGCCTGTATGGTCGTTGCAATTATCAACTGAGATCCATTGAATTTGTCCAATCGACAAATAAGATGCTAAAATTTGGATGCTGGTCCAATCTAAGACATACATAAATTCCAAATGTTATGCCATCTTTAATTCCGTATTTTCAGAGCAGAGCTGCAGTATGAGTAGAAACCTCCGTTTGATCTACTGCATTTGGATTTCCACGGCATATTTGAATGGTTGTTGGCTGACGAAATAAAAATACTAGGAATTGGTTAATCTGGCAACAACATAAATATCTAGAAACAGTTCCAAGTTTATTTTTTTTATCGAAACACTTCCAATACACCATTCTTTGACGGAATGTGTGTAATCCTACAACTTACAACTGAAAAACACATTGAATTTGTTTAAATATCAGTATCAGTATAGAAATTCTCATCCTTTTGTTCAAACTTCACATCATCTCAACGTATTCACCTTGGTTGAAATATTTGTTTTATGATCAAGAAAGCAAGGGTTCTCAATTTTGAATCAGTAAATCAATGTGTACGGCCCCGCACTTTTATCTTGTCCATTAAGGGAATTCCAGAACAGATTGCAGCTTCTGTTCATTGAATAGGGAGCACGTACAACATTTTGCTTGGAGGCAAGTGGTATCCAATAGTGGACTGAGTTGAAAATGCACTAGGGATTGAACCTGCTGAATTGGCAAGGTAAATGTTTTTGCTTTACATTATTATGCATTTCAAGGGCTAATATCAGGCCTTCTGGCTTTCGTAACATCTGATAAATGTGGTTATATGTTTTCCGTGTATGGTTGAGACAAATAACTCTGGAGTGGTTTCTCTCTGCTTGTATGGGATGCAGGTTAAAGCTGCATTTGTTAGCAATCTTCTAAACAATGCTATTGAAGATTTCGCTAGAAACTTGTCTGAGCCTTTTGGCAAGGTATTTTTTCTTTCTTTATAATGTGAGTGGTCAATGATCAAGTTCTTTTGCTGGCCATTGAGATATTCTGGTGTGGAGTGGTTGGGAAGAGTAGTGATATCCAGAAAGTGTTATGATCCCGTGGGTTTAACTCACTTTTTGACACATTCTGTAAATACATTAAAACAAGTGCAAAAAACTAGATGTGGCATTTGTAATTTATTTTAAGAATGCTTCAGGTATTTTAAATTCCTCATTCTCGTTTATTGAGGTATGTATTAGTTGTTTCTAGGGATGTTTTAACAAATACAAATGAAATTAAATTCTTATTGTGCTGTAAGAGGATTAATTCATTCCTTTTCTCCTCATCATTTAGTACAGGTCTTGCATTTGGAATATACCCCGCTGTCTTCATCTTCACAGAATCTAGGCAAATTCTCTAGCCTTGCATAGGTCTTCCATGTTTATGAGAGTGAAGTACAATCATCTCAATTCATTATGCGTTGTTTCCTGAGGCAATTTATCAAACAATTTATGTGCCTATGGTAGCATCCATATCTCATATGCATGTCATCCAGGGATATCTCAACTCCAATGTGTGATGTTATTCATCTTTTAGTTAGTATCAACTTTTGCACACTGGAATATTGCTAGCAGATATTTTTATACAGGTCCATTTTATGATTAGCCAGTAATGATTCCATTTCATGGGAATGGTGTATTTGTAAAAGCAATATCTACCAAAATGTGTGAACCAAAATCTTTGTTTATAGTATATACCAAAAGCAGTTATCATTGTTTTCTAGATGTAAGTCTGAACCCGCATCCAAATCTTTGCTTACTCATGCCAGAAGCTTATAATTAAACACACCATTTTCCATATTACAGCACAAGTGTTCTGGTTTTCTCAGTCCTACGAAATTGTCCATCTCATGGCCAACATCTAATAGATGCTTATGAAGGTTCTTTTGCTTGTCTTCTTTTTTGAGAACAATCACGACAATTTAAAACATCAATATTGAACAAGAACATGTTTTTAGAAATTACTGGGTAAGTTGCATGCCATGTTCCAGTGCTCTCAGAGTATTACATGCTAGGACAATAAGTCCAATGGTGGTCTGATACTACTCAGTTTTCTTGGCACCTATTAGGAGCTCAGGTACTTGGTACCTGTCCACAAAGAATATGCAATGCTCTAGCTTTTCCCCTTGAGATACACGCTATTGATTTTGCAAGCACACCTTAAGAATCCTTAATTGCAATGATAGTAATGTTTGGATTTTGCATTCATGGCTTCCACACAGCATGGAACTTAAAGAGAATCTACCTTATAGTGTCTGCCATTTGAGGAGATAATTATGGCATAGAACCAAGGACACTAGTCTGTTCTACCTTACATTGTCTGGCCCCTAAAGAAGATAATTGTAGCCTAGAAACTATATGTGAATTCCGGTACAATCTTGAGGAAACTAAAATATAGAATAACAAATTTCAACCCCTCAAAAGCCCCAAAAGCTGAGGCATTGTAAGATTTGGTGAAGAGTTACACCACATTCAAGCCTATCTTGCAAAATTCTTTACCAACCAGGATAAATGAGGGGACAAGAGTCCCAGAATCATGATCTCATTATACACAAAATAAAGCTACCGAGCAGAACTATAATAAACAGTCTGAATGAAATCTGATTTGGCATAGAGTTACACTACATTATCTCAAAGTATTGTCACAAATTTTCAGACAGATCTGTTAGAAGAAGTAAAGCAAATATTATTAGAGGATAGTATTTGAAAGATTTGTGTTCTTTGATTGGGTCAGAGTGCCTAACCTCTGAGGATGGGCTTGGGAGATCCCCTATTAATTCCTATGAACCTCCACTGTTCAATAACATGAATCTCTCGGGTTTTGTTGAATAATTGGGTATGGACCTGAATTGGGCTTTCTATATCTGCCAGAATATGATCATCTTGACAATAACATTGAAAGGAAGCAATATTAATGAGAGGGATCGATCCAGACATAATTTAGACATTTTCCCACACTCTTTTTTGGTCTATGATCCTTGATCATTGTTCTTATTATTCAATAGTAATTCTCTTCGAGTTAGAGGTGGTTGATTTTGTTATGAATTACCAAATTGAAGCTACCAACTAGACTGATTTCCTTAACATTGTCATTGTTTCAACGATAAGGCTGCCTGCTTCATACCACTCACACCAACTCTCCTCAAGCTGGCTTTGTACAATACATTAGAATTTAATTGTTTTTTGTTGACTGTAACATGTTCCTGAGTTTAGAATGTCAGTAATGTTTGGGATTTACCATGTTGTAGCAACGGATTGAAAGCTCTTTGACAGGAGCAAAGTTCCAGAGGCAGAAACAGAGTACAGAGAGGCTAGAAATCCATTTTTTTTTGGAGTTTATAGTGGTCAGTTGAATGTTCTTTTGTACTTCTCATTAGTAATTTA
The DNA here is from genome assembly GCA_018584345.1 of Thuja plicata. Classification (NCBI taxonomy): domain Eukaryota; kingdom Viridiplantae; phylum Streptophyta; class Pinopsida; order Cupressales; family Cupressaceae; genus Thuja; species Thuja plicata. The sequence continues at coordinate 1,059,376 of MU226695.1, forward strand.
TGGTTCTCACTATTTGTTATAGGTTAAGGTTTGGAGTGAAAAAGCAACTAAACAATTATATTTGATCATAAAGCTAATGAATCAAAATAAAAGTTGTTGTTTAGGTTTTCTTAAAAAAATAAATTGCAGATCAGGTACAACTTGCAAATTACATTGCAGAAGCTTGGTGCATGCTTTTTCCTAAATAAAAAAATTATTTGGTTATTTTAAAGAAAAATATCAGTCCCACCAAAAGACAAGGTATTCATTCAGGATATGATTTTGTATTTGTTGATAATAATCATATTATAAATAAATTGTTAGTCAGATTGAGACTTGATTTATTGAATCTTGTAAAAAGTTGAGGCCAACTTGGCTAGCATGATATCTTTCTATAATAAATTCTTTATTTCCTTCAATTGTTTTGCTTCGGAGGGATATTTTAGAGGGAGGATGAGTCTCCACGATATTTGATTGTTTGAAATGGAAGAGGGGTGATGCCAACTGTCATTCATGTTATTTTTCATCTTGGGTCTGGCCTATGAATTGTGTATTAATCCCAAATTTTGTGCATTTGATTCATTGTTTAATAGGGACTCCCATATATATGGTTTCACTGATTTTCCTATTTATGGTGGTCTCGAGATCCAAGGTGTGGGGACCATGCTAGTTAGTTATGAAATGTGTTGACATGTGACTTGAGAGACCTTAATTATGGCTCTCTATGAACTGCCTTATTAACCCATTGGCCTTGTGCTGTTGCAATTTGATCCTTGCTCTATGTTTGTTGCTTGGATTGAAGTTAATTTTGCCAAGAATGATTCAATAAGACCTATAAACAGAACGATTTTGTCCCCATGTAAGTCTTCCTTCTACCTTAGTCAAGATCATGGTTTACATTCAGGGCTGTTTGGTTCAAAAGGTTTATGTGAAATTCAAAATAGTTGCCTTAGCCCCCACATTTTCATTGTATCTTCTATGACTTCTTTTTGGTGGTTGTGTACGGATTAAATGATTCATTTGTATTTCTTGCTAATTGCGTATTGACTTTGTGCAGTGTTGGATTGGCTTTGTGGGTTGAAGCATAATGTGGTACATATTGCAGCAATAGTTGATCTTCTATGATCTAATGACGCACGTTGCTCCATTCCCCAATGATTTCTATCAAGCTTTCCACACAATGACGGCCATTATTCATCTTTGATTGATGACACAGTTGATGAGGTAAACTGGCATCTTCCCATGAGAATCAAGTTAGCACTTATGTTACGCCAAGTTTATGGGACAAGGTGGACAAGGAATGGAGGATGCATTTTGGGATCCCTGATTTTTTGGGCCATTTTTTGGGACAATGGAGGACGAAAAATGGGGGCTGTTATAAAAGAAATAGGGAAGATTTAAAATATATAGGGAAATTTTAAATATTCACATGATAACATTGATAAAGCATTGGGTTTTGCTCATTAGCTCAAATGGTTGGTAAGGTTGTACTTAGGCTTTGGGTTCTTCTAATGTAGGTCCAAGGTTCAATGGTCGCTAGCCATGTAGGTCCAAAGTTCAACACTTGCCAGCTAGGTTTGCCTGTTGTTGGGTTGTTCGAGACCGCCCTCGTAAACCCTAGGGCACTTGTCTCGCCTTAACGCACCCCAAGTTGGGGTCACAGGGACACCCCTAGGTAAAAAAAAACATTGAAAGTGTTCATATGTACATTATAGAACCTTAATATATAACATTTGTGTTAAATTTAGAGTTCGCATGAGAGTCAAAGTCAAACAAGTTAGCAAATGTCAAAAGTTTTTGACAGTACTTAGTGTTGAAATGTTAGTGAAGAACACAAGAGATCATTGGTCTTTGAGGCTGGAGGTAAAGCACCTACATGATGCATTTCCTCGAGTCATTAGGGAATGGTTTTGAACTATTAATTTAGATGTGCATACTTAATATTTCTTTAGTTTGTTGATTATGTCAATGTACTCAAGTAAGGATAAGCAATGGATTGCTTTATAGTAGACCATAAATTGTAACAAGTTAAATGTATGATAAACAATGTTTTGCATATGGTTGAAATGATAATTTACTTTGTTATTTTGTTTAATTAGAAACAAGAAAGTAATTATTATACAAAAAATTAATTGTATATGATTTATTTGACATGTTCATTTAGTAGATAATTGAAATTATAATGTTATTGACATCTAGCAAGACGTGGACACAATTAAAATCAAAAGCTAGACCATGACTAACTTAGACATTTTAGTTTCATAGATAGTGAAAAAATATTTCAATTAGTTAATTAAACATTTTCTCCCGAAATTGTGTTATTTTTGTATCCTTTGTTTTTAAGTAGTTGTTTTATTTTTTATGTCCCCATCTTTGTGTTTGTCATGTCCAATCCTTAGCAAGTTTTACTTTAGATTAGCAATTCCTTTTTCTGCCATCAAACAAGGGATCCTTGATAACAAAGGATTAGCAGTCATTTTATTTTTTCAAAAATTTAGATGGTTTTTTATTTTAAAAATGTCACTTTTTGAAGGTGACAGCTTGAGACAATTAGGGGATGGAATGGGATGGTCAAGAGATTTCACACATGTTCTCGATTGTCCTGAGGACGACCAATTGTTCCCTTCAGGTGTTTGTCACGTCCCTTTGTTTCGGGGATGTTTCTTGTGATTTTCCAATTTTTGGGGATGGCTCAAGGATGTCCCCCAGGCGTCCCCCCATCACTGGAACACTAAAAGGGCCAGGGATGCATCCCTAGATTTCCTCGGCTAGCACATCTTCTAGGTAGGATGTGACTTGTAAGTATCAATTGATGGTCCACATGAGTTTCAAATGGCCAATAGGATGTCAAACAATGCGCAACATTCATTGTTTGGATGAAAAGGGCCCCACCATGAATCAATCCAAGCCATTGATTTATACTTGATCAAGGGGTTCTACCATGTTTCAAGTGTGATAGAGAAAATGTTAGCAAGGAGTTGTGCTATTGATTGAAACAAGCATGTGGTGAACTTGACATTTATATAATGTATTGTTGCCTTGCCATGTTTGCTTTATTGTCTTAGAGGCTTAACGATTGTTGATTATTCCATATGTCATGTATGCATGGGATCTACTTTATGTGGGATAGTTTGATCTCCCAAGGGTTCATAAGCATTGATTTCAAAAACCAAGGATCCTTCATTCACAAATCCTAACTATGAGTGTTGCTGGTAGAAAAGGTAAAGTGATTTGGAGTTTTGTGGATCATTGAACTTGCTATGTGGCATGATCCTCTTGAGCTATTGAGAATTTTGAAGGAAGAGATCTTGGATAAGTCAGAGGTAGACACTTGTTGTTTCTTGATAGTTGTGGAGTTGATTAGTAAGGTGATGAACATCTTGAGAGCTTGCCAAATCCTATAGCCATTGTTCTATAATTATGTTGGCCTTGACCCTAAATTTTAGGTAAAAATCAAAAGTTTTAACTATTGGGGCCTTCTTAGACTTTCAAAGAGTAGGTAATAGAGTATAAAGTTTGCCTAGGGTTTTTCCCACTTAGTAGATGAAATCTAAAGGTAGGTAGGTGATAATTGAAGGAAAACATGGTAAGATTTAGTTGAAGCATTGATTGCCTGATTGGTAAAGAACTTTGCAACAACAGTTGAAGGAGTGATTGCGACTTGACAAGCAATTGTAGAAAATGGTTTGATTTTGGTGACATGTATATGATTGATGAATAGGTAGTTGAAAAAGTTATGGGAGTCAAGTTGTGCTCATGTTGATTGTTTAGATCAAGAGGGAAATTGGTCATCTAGAGTATAGGCAACCTTTAGGCCAATATTAGAAACCAAAGGAACTACACCTCTACAAGCACTATGCATGCAAGTTTGAAAAACTATTTCCCTAGAAATCAAGAGAGTTCCATTTGATGGAATGTTTTATAGTACTGTTAAATAGATTTTAACTATTTCTTAATGTTGATAAGCATGTAGGATATGTTTCAAAATAAATTAAAAGATATTAAATTTAAATCACATGGCAAAAGACACTTTGTAAAAACAAAGGCATTTCCGTGGCATAATAGATAATGGTTTTGACTTAGTGAAAGATATTTTCCAAATACCAAAAAAGTTGCTGTGGCCTTTGCGGATTTGAAACATAATACAATATACTTCAGAAGTCAACAAAACAACAACCCTAAAGCAAAAATATCATTTGGTCTTTTTTCGTGTTGGAGAGGTGGGTAGGGTTTAAGCAGGAGCTGCTGTCGACTATGGAAACATCTTCTGCTTTGCTGGAGTTCTGTTTCCGCTATTTCATCCACTAATCTCTGTGAAACTTACAAGGTGAGTGCAAGCATTACTCGTTTTGTTAATTTTCTGAGAAAAATTTGGTCAAGAAGAAAGTAAAACGTTCCTCTTTCAGCCGCTGTTAATGAATCTAAAGCATTATCATGCCGTGACAGTTATCCCTTCTTTCTTTTTAAAATATCTTCTACTCTGCTGGCCGCCATTGGGAGATTTATAGTTTTCTTTCTTTCCAGAAGAAGTTGTTTATAATATGTGTCTTGGCAGATTTTTGGGTACAAAATGACACATATCCGTTGAATCCTTGAATGAAAAATGAACAACATTCTCATACGGCCCATTTGCGAAATTCTTTAAGGTTAAAACCTTCAGCATGAATTTGAACATCATACACCAGTGCTTGGAAAAGTTCCCAAAAATGCCATCTATATTATGCCCTCACTGAAAATTCTGGGAATCTTATGTTCTTTCATTATTATAAAAAGACTGTCAAATATGAAACTTGGACCAGCAGCTTCTACAAATAACGGTAAGGCATTGCATGACCTGAATATGACTTTTCAAAATCTGCAACTCTCATTGCAACACCTTCTGCTAAACCTGCACATTTTGTCACCCCAGCCAGGGAGCACAGACACTAAACGAACCAGTATTTCCTTCAATGTCTGCTAGTTTGCTTTTGCACCCTGTCCTCCTCACAAGACGTGGCTCCATTTGCTGTCATTTTGCAATAAAATTCTGTAAATTTGTGGCTTCAACTGCTGTTAATAAAACGTGACTAAACATAAAAGAAAACCTGCTTTTTCTTTAATGTCTGATGGCTCCTTAAAAAATGTGGCCTTTCTTTGGAAGAAAAAATGCAACTGTGAGTTTGAGGCCGCCATTTGTTGTTTCTTTACTTCACGCTGTTGTCATTCTGGACTACCACTCTCTTATGAAAAGAACCACTGCTGTTAATAAAACGTGACTAAACATAAAAGAAAACCTGTTTTTTCTTTAATGTCTGATTATAATCCATGTATTTTTCATGTTCCAGCCCTTGAGCTGTTCTGTGATCAGCAATACTAAAACTTTCATTTTATGGTGCCACCTTCAATCTATAGTTGTTCACATGAAATTATCTCTTGCTTTGAATGAAAACATCTCTATTTCTGTCATGATTACTCTGCTCATATTCAACAATTACTTGCTGGTCTTGATGTGCTTGGCTTATGATTGTAACTGTATTGCTTATGTTTTGTGAATCTGTAGCAATGGCTCTTCTTGTTACTATAGTATTGTTATCTTGATATATCCTTTAGTTGATGCATGAATAATGGACCAAAAGGTTTCACACAGAAAATGTATGTCCCTTTAATAGTCACTATCTTGTAGATCTGCAACTTGATACTTAAACTATAAGGTTTCATGCTGCTAAGAATAGTCCCTTCAATAATTCACCTTTATGTATCCCTGCATTTGCATTCCAATTGTCCAAGCACGCTGGGCTCAAAACTTTGTTCTTTTAGCAATCTTTATTTGAATTTCTTGTTCAAAAAAACATTTCTCCATTTTTTGTTGTTGTTCTGGTTTATAGGGTTTCAACTTGAGACTGTTGTCCCTTAAATAGACTCACCTTGTTTGTCTATTTTAAATATGATGAAAGGTTTCATATCAAAAATAATGTCCCTTTAACGTTATATATTTTTCCCTAATTTTGACACTTATTAAAGTAATTATTTGAATGCATATGTCGGGCTCATACCCAAAGGGAGCCTCGGTTAGGGGCACACACACATTGAAATAATCATCTTCCTCCACATGGAACAAACACATTAGCATAAATATTTCCTCTATCACAAGCACTTTCAGTACTCTGATGTTTTCTTCTTCAGATTCAGGACAGCATTAAAATTGCAGCATAGGCATAGAGTAATTTTAAGGTAACCAGTTATTGCTTAGATCCATATTGGGATCTAACATCATTGTTCTCTCAATCTTGCAGGATTCAGGAGCTTGCTGGGAGACTTGCAAGGACAGAACAGACTCAGGACCAGCAAATCACACCACTTATAACCAGTCAAAGCAACAGGCAATGACTGGTTAACTTTGACCTATCTCTTTCCTATTTTGTCTTTTAATTATGTTTTAAATCTGTAGGAGAAATGATAGGCTATACTCATGGCTTGTGTGAGGCTTTCAATTTGAACTGGTCTGAATACATGCATTTATGTTTTCAAATGAGTGAACTCAAAAATGAGAAATTTATCACTGTTCAGTACAAATGAAATGATTCTTTTCAGAATTTCACAATGCATATTAATTTTGTTGTCTGTATATCAATGAGGTCAATTGATTCAAAATGTACCTTTTGTAGCAATATTGCTAGGGTAGTGAAATTTTGATAACATTTTGGCGAACTTTGTTGTGTGTATGCCTGCTATACATGGAACCAGTAGCCTTAAACATCCATTGGGCAGTGGGTCAATTAGGTACAAAACTCAAATTTGGAGGATAGGTGGCTGGTAATTATCAATGTAGGATAGGATTTTGATTGCAGATTTATTGCTTGTGAAGGAACAACTCCCCTATCCCAAGGAATAGGTGTGCATTCAAAATGTTGTGCAATATTGATTATTACCAGCCATCGGTCAGTTTTGAAAACTACACTGCAGCCTGTGTTCTGAAAACACTTAGGGAAAGCAGGACAACTAACTAAAAACCCTCAGCAGAACATTTTTAACAGCATGTTGGTATGTATTATGATGCCCATGTATGAATGTTGTATAGCACATGTGACAGTTGAGAAAATCTCCTGCATGTGTGATATATAATCTTGATATGTATACACCCTAATATGTAAGAATGTGTTGCTAAGAGTGTTTTGCTGAAGACTAACAACTAACAAGGGAAACAATACCTAGAAAAGGAAAACCTCAAAGCAAATGGTGCAGCAACACCTTATTCAGAAACTCTACTAGAGTTTACAAAGTAGGACATACCTCAAAACAACGTTCGAGGTGAATACCATTGACTGGTATTGGCAAGTCCTTTCCTTCAAGCGTAGACAGCTGGAAAGCATTTTGTCCCTTGCGCTCAGCTATCACAAATGGGCCTCCCCAAAATGAATCAAATTTAGTGTGCTTACCCGGTCTGCTCTTTAGTTCATCCCACTTGAGGACAACATCTCCCACATTGAAATCCCTCAATCTTGCTTTCTTGTCAAAGCTCCTTTTGACTTGCAACTGCTGAAAGTCCATAGTTTGCATTGCCTTTTTCCTGTTTTTTTCCAATTCCATTAGCTGTGTGTAACGCACCTGCATAGGATCTCCCTCTTCAAAAAGAACCAGTTGAGTGGCAAGATCAAGTGCTGGTCTGTTTCAATAGACAACCGAGCTTCCTTCCCATATACTAACCAATAAGGTGAGTTTCCAATAACTTGTTTTGGAGTAATTCTGTCCACCCATAGGGAAGCCTTCAACTTGGAATGCCAAATTCTGATTAGGTTCTTGTTTGTGGACTCTGCTAGTCCATTGCCCTGAGGATAATAATTAGAACTGGTACTAAGGTAAATACCATGCCTGATTGCCCAATCAGTCACTCTTAAACCAACAAACGCCAGGGCATTGTCTGAAATTATAGAATCAGGAACTCCAAATCTGTTCACAATATCATCATAAAAATTAAGGACAACTGTCTCATTTGCATCCTTTACTGCTGCTGCCTTTGTCCAGCGCGTGAAATAATCAGTGGCAGTAATTATCCACTTATGTGCCGCACTTGACAGAGGATTGATAGGACCTATGAAATCAACACCCCACTTTTGAAAAGGTTGTTCTGTCTTAATTGGCTGCAAAGGCAAAGCTGGCAGCCTTTCTTTTCCTGCAAATATAGCGCACTTCACGCACTTCCTCACATATGCATGGCTGTCTTTAAAAATATCCGGCCAATAATAACCAGCTCTTAGGATTTTGTATGCAGTAGTCCTAGGGGAAAAATGGTCTCCTGAATGACCATCATGAAACTCATGCAAAATATCTGCAATCCGATTTGAATCAATACATCTGAGGACACGATTGTGATCATTTCTGTATAATACATCATTAATCAAGACAAAAGGAACTAATTGTAATCGATAATACCTTCTTTTTGTCTTGTCCAAATTTGCTGGACACTCATTGGTCTTCAAAAAATGAACCATTTCATGTAACCAGCTCTCTGCCCTATCATCATCAGCTATCTCACCAAGCAATAACATTGTCTCTGCTTGCTCTTGGAGCTCTGAAATCTCATTGTCTGCAATCTGCTCACATAGTCCTTTGCCTCTAACCAACTTGGTCACCTGAATATCCACGTCATACTCCATGACCCGTGTTATCCAACCAGCTCTCTTTTCATTTAAGTCCTTACTGAGTAAGAATTCCTTGACACTAGGGTGTGCAACTCTTAGATGAATCTTGTTATGAGATAGCAAGTGTCGAAATTTCTTGAGACTTTTGACAACAGCAAGGACATGCTTTTCTACAAAACTATACCTTTGTTCAAAATCCTCTAAGCCTTTGCTGACAAATGCGATTGGCTGCTCCAAACCTTCTGCATTTTGCCGTATCAACATTGCAGAAATAGTTTCATAACCACCATATGTATATAGAATGAAGTCTTTGCTGAAATCTGGATTCACTAAAGCAGGAGTTGTTGCTAGGGATTCTTTGATAATCTGAAAATTATCCTTGGCTTCTTTTGTCCAACTGAAAACAACGTTCTTCTTGAGCATAGCAGTCAGCGTTTCAATAAATCAGCAATGTTAGGCAAGAAACGTCTAACAAAATTAATCCTCCCAACGAAAGACTGCAAACCTTTCTTATGGTGTGGTAATGGTAACTCTAAAATTGTTGTTATCCTTTCCAGATCTACAACAACTCCTTGCTTAGAAACAACATAACCCAATAACACACCTTCATGAACCGCAAAGACACATTTTTTAGGGTTCAGTGAAACACCAAACTCCCTATAGCGCTCAAAGATCCGCCGGAGATGGCCAATATGGTCTGTTGCCTCCTTGGAGTAATCTGTAATATCATAGAGATACACCAAGACAAATTTGTACATTAAATTGCTAAAGGCCATGTCCATAGCTTTTTGGAACGTTGCTCTTGCATTTGACAGGCCGAAGGGCATTCTTTTGTATGCCATGGTACCCCACTTAGTAGTAAAAGCATTTTTATACTGGTCTTCCTTTCTGACCAGAATTTGATTATAGCTCGAAAACCCATCCAACAATGAGAAACGTTCTGAACCAGCCACACACTGAAGTATTTGTTCCATAGAGGGAAGGGGATGCCTATCCTTCAAAGATGCCCTATTTAAATCCCTGAAGTCAACACACAATCTCAGCTCTCCATTTTTCTTTCTCACGGGTACTATATTGGACACCCAGCTAGTATGTTTTATAGGAAAGATAATGCCACTTTCTATCAACCTAAATACCTCCTTTTGCATCAATGGCTCTAATTTTGGGTTGACTGGTCTTTGCCTCTGCCTCACGGGCTTGGCACTAGGCCCTAGCTCTATGGTATGTTGTGCTAATTCAGGATTAAAACCTTTTAAATCACTATACTCCCAAACAAATACATCTGCAAATTCTTGAAAAAGCTGAACATAAGACTCTTTTTCAGAAGAAGTGTTAACCTTACCAAATTTTAAGCTCTTCCCGGGTGCAACCTCCACATTCTCATAATGTTCTTGTGGAACCAGCAAGCTTGTCTTGTCCTTTTTGGCTTGATCATCTGAATTGAAAACAGATTCTAAGGTAACCAGTCCTTTTGGCAGCTTATTTGATTTTAACTGAATGATCT
>MU226695.1:1070590-1093613 GCA_018584345.1 Thuja plicata
TATAGTACCCGTGAGAAAGAAAAATGGAGAGCTGAGATTGTGTGTTGACTTCAGGGATTTAAATAGGGCATCTTTGAAGGATAGGCATCCCCTTCCCTCTATGGAACAAATACTTCAGTGTGTGGCTAGTTCAGAACGTTTCTCATTGTTGGATGGGTTTTCGAGCTATAATCAAATTCTGGTCAGAAATGAAGACCAGTGTAAAACTGCTTTTACTGCTAAGTGGGGTACCATGGCATACAAAAGAATGCCCTTTGGCCTGTCAAATGCAGGAGCAACGTTCCAAAAAGCTATGGATATGGCCTTTAGCAATTTAATGTACAAATTTGTCTTGGTGTATCTCGATGATATTACAGTTTACTCCAAGAGGAGGCAGCAGACCATATTGGCCATCTCAAGCGGATCTTTGAGCGCTGTAGGGAGTTTGGTGTTTCACTGAACCCTAAAAATGTGTCTTTGCAGTTCATGAAGGCGTGTTATTGGGTTATGTTGTTTCTAAGCAAGGAGTTGCAGTAGATCCGGAAAGGATAACAATAATTTTAGAGTTACCATTACCACACCATAAGAAAGGTTTGCAGTCTTTCATTGGGAGGATTAATTTTGTTAGACGTTTCTTGCCTAACATTGCTGATTTATTGAAACCGCTGATTGCTATGCTCAAGAAGAACGCTGTTTTCAGTTTGGACAAAATAAGCCAAGGATAATTTTCAGATTATCAAAGAATCCCTAGCAACAACTCCTACTTTACTGAATCCAGATTTCAGCAAAGACTTCATTCTGTATACATATGGTGGTTATGAAACTATTTCTGCAATGTTGATACAGCAAAATGCAGAAGGTTTGGAGCAGCCAATCGCATTTTTCAGCAAAGGCTTAGAGGATTATGAACAAAGGTATAGTTTTGTAGAAAAGCATGTCCTTGCTGTTGTCAAAAGTCTCAAGAAATTTCGACACTTGCTGTTTCATAACAAGATTCATCTAAGAGTTGCACACCCTAGTGTCAAGGAATTCTTACTCAGTAAGGACTTAAATGAAAAGAGAGCTGGTTGGATAACACGGGTCATGGAGTATGATGTGGATATTTAGGTGACCAAGTTGGTTAGAGGAAAGGGAATATGTGAGCAGATTGCGGACAATGAGATTTCAGAGCTCCAGGGACAAGCATAAACAATGCCATTGCTTGGTGAGACAGATGATGATGATAGGGCAGCGAGCTGGTTACATGAAATGGTTCATTTTTTGAAGACCAGTGAGTGTCCAACAAATTTGGACAAGGCAAAAAGAAGGTATTATCGGTTACAATTAGTTCCTTTTGTCTTGATTAATGATGTATTATACAGAAAGGATCACAATGGTGTCCTCAGATGTATTGATTCAGATCGGATTGCAGACATTTTGCATGAGTTTCATGACGGTCATTCAGGAGGCCATTTTTCCCCTAGGACTACTGCATACAAAATCCTAAGAGCTGGTTATTATTGGCCGAATATTTTTAAAGACAACCATGCATATGTGAGGAAGTGTGTGAAGTGTGCTATATTTGTAGGAAAAGAAAGGTTGTCAGCTTTGCCTTTGCAGCCAATAAAGACAGAACAACCTTTTCAAAAGTGGGGTGTTGATTTCATAGGTCCTATCAACTCTGTCAAGTGCGGGACATAAGTGGATAATTACTGATTATTTCACGTGCTGGACAGAGGCAACAACACTAAAGGATGCAAATGAGACAGTTGTCCTTAATTTTTATGATGATATTGTGAACAGATTAGGAGTTCCTGATTCTATAATTTCAGACAATGCCCTAGTGTTTGTTTGTTTAAGAGTGACTGATTGGGCAATCAGGCATGGTATTTACCTTAGTACCAGTTCTAATTATTATTCTCAGGGCAATGGACTAGCAGAGTCCACGAACAAAAACCTAATCCAAATTATCAAGAGAACTCTGCAGGAGAATCAACGTGATTGGCATTCCAAGTTGAAGGCTGCCCTATGGGTGGACAGAATTACTCCAAAACAAGTTATTGGAAACTCACCTTATCGGTTAGTATATGGGAAGGAAGCTCGGTTGTCTATTGAAACAGACCAGCACTTGATTTTGCCACTCAACTGGTTCTTTTTGAAGAGGGAGATTCTATGTAGGTGCGTTACACACAGCTGATGGAATTGGAAGAAAACAGGAAAAAGGCAATGCAAACTATTGTCTTTTAGCAGTTGCAAGTCAAAAGGAGCTTTGAGAAGAAAGCAAGATTGAGGGATTTCAATGTGGGAGATGTCCTCAAGTGGGATGAACTAAAGAGCAGACCGGGTAAGCACACTAAATTTGATTCATTTTGGGGAGGCCCATTTGTGATAGCTGAGCGCAAGGGACAGAATGCTTTCCAGCTGTCAACGCTTGAAGGAAAGGACTTGCCAATACCAGTCAATGGTATTCACCTCAAACGCTGTTTTGAGGTATGTCCTACTTTGTAAACTCTAGTAGAGTTTCTGAATAAGGTGCTGCTGCACCATTTGCTTTGAGGTTTTCCTTTTTTAGGTGTTGTTTCCCTTGTTAGTTGTTAGTCCTCAGCAAAACACTCTTAACAACACATTCTTACATATTAGGGTGTCTACATATCAAGATTCTATATCACACATGCAGGAGATTTTCTCAACTATCACATGTGCTATACAACATTCATACATAGGCATCATAATACATACCAACAAGCTGTTAAAAATATTCTGCTAAGGGTTTTTAGTTAGTTGTCCTGCTTTTCCTAAGTGTTTTCAGAACACAGGTTGCCGTGTAGTTTTTAGAATTGACCGATGGCTGGTAATAATCAATATTGTACAACATTTTGAATGCACACCTATTCCTTGGGATAGGGGAGCTGTTCTATCACAAGCCATAAATCTGCAATCAAAATCCTATCCTACATTGATAATTACCAGCCACCTATCCTCCAAATTTGAGTTTTGTACCTAATTGACCCACTGCCCAATGGATGTTTAAGGCTACTGGTTCCATGTATAGCAGGCATACACACAACAAAGTTCGCCAAAATGTTATCAAAATTTCACTACCCTAGCAATATTGCTACAAAAGGTACATTTTGAATCAATTGACCTCATTGATATACAGACAACAAAATTAATATGCATTGTGAAATTCTGAAAAGAATCATTTCATTTGTACTGAACAGTGATAAATTTCTCATTTTTGAGTTCACTCATTTGAAAACATAAATGCATGTATTCAGACCAGTTCAAATTGAAAGCCTCACACAAGCCATGAGTATAGCCTATCATTTCTCCTACAGATTTAAAACATAATTAAAAGACAAAATAGGAAAGAGATAGGTCAAAGTTAACCAGTCATTGCCTGTTGCTTTGACTGGTTATAAGTGGTGTGATTTGCTGGTCCTGAGTCTGTTCTGTCCTTGCAAGTCTCCCAGCAAGCTCCTGAATCCTGCAAGATTGAGAGAACAATGATGTTAGATCCCAATATGGATCTAAGCAATAACTGGTTACCTTAAAATTACTCTATGCCTATGCTGCAATTTTAATGCTGTCCTGAATCTGAAGAAGAAAACATCAGAGTACTGAAAGTGCTTGTGATAGAGGAAATATTTATGCTAATGTGTTTGTTCCATGTGGAGGAAGATGATTATTTCAATGTGTGTGTGCCCCTAACCGAGGCTCCCTTTGGGTATGAGCCCGACATATGCATTCAAATAATTACTTTAATAAGTGTCAAAATTAGGGAAAAATATATAACGTTAAAGGGACATTATTTTTGATATGAAACCTTTCATCATATTTAAAATAGACAAACAAGGTGAGTCTATTTAAGGGACAACAGTCTCAAGTTGAAACCCTATAAACCAGAACAACAACAAAAAATGGAGAAATGTTTTTTTGAACAAGAAATTCAAATAAAGATTGCTAAAAGAACAAAGTTTTGAGCCCAGCGTGCTTGGACAATTGGAATGCAAATGCAGGGATACATAAAGGTGAATTATTGAAGGGACTATTCTTAGCAGCATGAAACCTTATAGTTTAAGTATCAAGTTGCAGATCTACAAGATAGTGACTATTAAAGGGACATACATTTTCTGTGTGAAACCTTTTGGTCCATTATTCATGCATCAAGTAAAGGATATATCAAGATAACAATACTATAGTAACAAGAAGAGCCATTGCTATAGATTCACAAAACATAAGCAATATAGTTATAGTCATGAGCCAAGCACATCAAGACCAACAAGTAACCGCTGAATATGAGCAGAGTAATCATGACAGAAACAAGAGATAATTTCATGTGAACAACTAAAGATTGAAGGTGGCGCCATAAAATGAAAGTTTTAGTATTGCTGATCACAGAACAGCTCAAGGGCTGGAACATGAAAAATACATGGATTATAATCAGACATTAAAGAAAAAGCAGGTTTTCTTTTATGTTTAGTCATGTTTTATTAACAGCAGTGTTTCTTTTCATAAGAGAGTGGTAGTCCAGAATGACAATAGCGTGAAGTAAAGAAACAACAAATGGCGACCTCAAACTCACAGTTGCATTTTTTCTTCCAAAGAAAGGCCACATTTTTTAAGGAGCCATCAGACATTAAAGAAAAAGCAGGTTTTCTTTTATGTTTAGTTACGTTTTATTAACAGCAGTTGAAGCCACAAATTTACAGAATTTTATTGCAAAATGACAGCAAATGGAGCCACGTCTTGTGAGGAGGACAGGGTGCAAAAGCAAACTAACAGACATTGAAGGAAATATTGGTTCGTTTAGTGTCTGTGCTCCCTGGCTGGGGTGACAAAATGTGCAGGTTTAGCAGAAGGTGTTGCAGCGAGAGTTGCAGATTTTGAAAACTCGTATTTAGGTCATGCAGTGCCTTACCGTTTTTTGTAGAAGCTGCTGGTCCGAGTCTCATATTTGACAGTCTTTTTATAATAATGAAAAAACATAAGATTCCCAGAATTTTCAGCGAGGGCATAATATGGATGGCATTTTTGGGAACTTTTCCAAGCACTGGTGTATGATGTTCAAATTCCTGCTGAAGGTTTTAACCTTAAAGAATTTCGCAAATGGGCCGTATGAGAATGCTGTTCATTTTTTATTCAAGGATTCAACGGATATGTGTCATTTTGTACCCAAAAATCTGCCAAGACATAAATATTATAAACAACTTCTTTTGGAAAGAAAGAAAACTAGAAATCTCCCAATGGCGGCCAACAAAGTAGAAGATATTTTAAAAAGAAAAAAAGGGATAAAAGTCACAGCATGATAATGCTTTAGATTCATTAACAGCGGCTGAAAAGGAACGTTCTACTTTCTTCTTGACCAAAGTTTTCTTAGAAAATTAACAAAACGAGTAATGCTTGCACTCACCTTGTAAGTTTCGCAGAGATTAGTGGATAAAATAGCGGAAACAAAACTCCAGCAGAGCATAAGATGTTTCCATAGTCGACGGCGGCTCCTACTCAAACCCTACCCACCTCTCCAACACGAAAAAAGGCCAAATGATATTTTTTCTTTAGGGTTGTTGTTTTGTCGACTTCTAAAGTATATTGTATTATGTTTCAAATCCGCAAAGGCCACGACAATTTTTTTGGTATTTGGAAAATATCTTTCACTAAGTTGAAACCATTATCTATTATGCCACGACAGTGCCTTTGTTTTTACAAAGTGTCTTTTGCCATGTGATTTAAATTTAATATCTTTTAATTTATTTTGAAACATATCCTACATGCTTATCAACATTAAGAAATAGTTAAAATCTATTTAACAAGTATAAGTTTTTATTTATATTTGTTAAATAAATTTTATTATTCTTTAATGTGGGTAAGTATATAGGGTAAGTTTAAATTTAAATTATGTGATTTGTGTCATCATCTTTTTTTTTAAAATTTAATAATTGGTGCCTTATAAACCAATTATTGAATATTTAAATAAGATGTAAATGGCATGTGTGTAAATGGCCAAGTCTTCATGACTTATTCACATTTTTAATGAATGTGAATGTGTTTAGGAGTGTTGGAGTCCTTTTAGGAGAGTTGGAGAAGTCCTAGGGTCAAATTTGACTTTCCCCTAGGATTTGGGAGGCAATTATGGCCGGTTGGAGCATTTTTGGAGTTGTTTGGATGAGTCACATAGATGGTTAATGCCTTAGTTAGACTTTTTCAGTCTATTGGTGCTTTTTGTAGGGAGTTTTAGGTCCTATTTTTAGGGCTTTATTGTTGCATCCGACCCAAGGGGTTGTGTACTTAGTGAAGTTTCTATCTCATTTTGGAGTTAGTTCTGATTATGCAGAGGAGGGCTTTTGTGACATCTCTTGTCCTTAGCAGTTTTATGCAGAAGTTTGTAACTCATTTTGGAGACTAAATTTATAGTGACAACATTTTGGAGCAACAGTGTTCTATTGAAGTTCAAGCCTTCTTTCTTTCTGTGACTTTGTGTCAAGTGCATGATTGATAAGAATAGTGAGTTGATCACTCCTTGTTATTTTCTGTCTATGCTATTACCTTGTTGCAGGAATGTATTTTGTTTGCAGGTTGTAATTTGTGTCCAAAGAATCATAGGGTTTTCTTGTGAAGATTTTCCTTCCTTGCTAATTCTATTATGGACCTCTTTATGAAATATTTATGCAGACCTATATAGAACAAAAGTGTTTTATTCGTTGAGATAGAGTTCACTGTTTCAGAATCCACCATTATCAACCTAGTTCTCTTTCTCTTTGGTGAATCACCTAGTTTCCTTAAGTTTAGTTTTAGTTTACAAGTTCATTTCAGTAATTTCTCTCTTTTCCCTCAAAGTTTAAGTTAGTTTTAAAGAGTTATAGGTGATTATCCAATAGGAACCGGCCTAGAATTAGGAGGTTTCATTTCTAGTTACGCATTTCCCACATGCAGAAATGAATCCCATGTTAGGCAAGATTGTTAAACTTGTATAGTTTAACAAGGTGCAAATTTTAAGCCTTAACAAATACAAGTGGTATGAGCATTGTGTAACCGAGTCTTGAAAATGCTGAAATTCTCCAATAGATTCATGTATTGCTTAATTCATCAGAGTAAATGTTTTAGTAGAGAGGTTGTCACATTAGGTCTTGATGAAGATTTGTGAGGCCTAAACGCATATATTGAGATAGCATTTTTCCCTAGATTTCTCTTTACAACCAAACTCTAAGTTTGAGTTTTCTCTATGAAGTTAGGTTGGATCTTTTGTGCTAAAATTGATCTTGTGTGTCCATAGGTCTTGTAAACACTTTGATGTTAAAATTTTAGTTTAAGTTTGATTTCTTGTGTCTTTCATAATTAGAATCTAAAGAAAATGCTTGTAAGTAGAAATCCTCTCCATGATTTGAATGTCTCCATAGTTGGCTGCAAATTTCATGGGATAAGAAATATATTTGTGGAGCTACAGTTTGATTAGTTGATTGCTCCAACAATTTTAAAACTTTTTCTTTCTAAAATAGCAGGTGGGGTTTCTTTGATCATCTATGGATTGTTGAAGAAGTTTTGGTTGTGTGAAGTTTTTTGAGTTTATGAGTTAGATGAAATTGCAGGTAGTTTGATGGGATTCTAAATGTAGATTTAGTTCTTTGTTGTGTGTTGATTTATATCTAGTTTTGAGGCTTGGATTTCCATATACGTTTGCATTTATTTTTAGGTCTTGCCACTATCACTAGTCAATTAAAGCATTGATCATTTTAGTGGCTATTCTTGCCTTACATTGAATGCATCTCTTGTTCTTTCTAAGATAATTAGTGTCCTACCAATCTACATAATTTAGTAATGCTTACTCTACAATTTATTTTGAGAGCCTTCTTTTACCAACTATCTTCAAAGGGTTATGCATTTCTAGGCTTTTGAGGGTTATGCATGGAATGGCATTGTAAAGGATATCACGTGGGGATACAATTTTGTTTTGCATTTTGAGTTGCTTGTATAATCTAATAATAATTTGCCTGTTCAAGGATCTTAGTGATTGCAAGACTAGTAAGCCAATGTATGAGGTATTTAGTGACAAACATGTAGGATATCCTTATACAAAGGACGTGGCTAAGTTGTGTGACCTAGTTTCTATTCATTTCGCTTTAAGTGTTGTAGGGATATCCTCTGCATAGTAGAACTAAAAGTAAAAAAAGTTGCCTACTCTTGTTAACTAGCATGATTACTTGTAGTTTAATCACAAACCTTTTTCTTTTTCTATTAGTTTGAATTGGCACTATTCCTCATGTTTGTACGAGGTCTCTAGAATTGTAGGGTACAATTTGGAGCACCAACAAAATGGTGCCATTGCTGGGGAAGTTTGTTAGTGTAGTTTGGACTTCATTTTGACATTATTGAAAGCTCTATTTTTCTACAATTTTGTCATTATTTATTTAGTGTGTATTGTTGATAACCTGTCAACTTGCACCAATAGAATGGCAATGTTGCCAGGCATAAGATTGTGAAACTAGGATATTTTGTTGTAGTGCTTGTGTTCATTTTCTTGATTAAGTTTGGTTACATCTTGTTTGGTAACCATTGGAACAACACATTGACGGAATGATAACCATTGTTGGGATTTGATTCCATATACTTTGTGAAGATCTAGTTCAAGTTTTCTTCCCAGTGAAGCTAAGTTGCCGGTCCTGGTTTGGGTTCGGATTCAGGTTTGAAATTCGTTCAAAATTTTTTTGGGGTGGGTTCGGGTTCATTTTGGGTTCATCCCCACACACACACACACACACACACACACACACATATCTATGTATGAATGTGTGTGTGTATGTGTATATATACAGCAGCAAATAAGTTCATACACCACTATGTTAATAGTAAAGCAGCATAGCAAAATACACCACCTTATATATTAATGTTTTAGTCCAAATGACATAGCAAAATGCCAAAGTACACCACCATATCAATGTTTCAGTTCAAAATAATAATATCAACATTAACAATCAGCCATCATTGATCAAATATCATCAAAAGTCACCAATCATATCATCATCGTCCCCCTGTGGCAAATTCGAAGCACAAACAATGCCACTGGCATTGGAATTGGTACTTGCAACAGAGGCAAGAAGTTTTCTTTTTCATTCACAAATGCACAAATGACATATGTTTTACCTTTTTGGCCTTTTTAGTAGTCTATTTTAGGGTTGGAGGGTCCAATTGACTAAAATAGACAAAAAAAAGTACAAAAAAACCACTTTTTGGCCAAATTCAGCCTGGGTCCTGCCGCTGAATTCCAAATTCTTCGTAAAAATGGCAAAAGTCTGCTTGGTTTCTTGTGACAGAATTTGGGCAGTCTTTGCAGGTCTGTGACAGACTTTTGACTGGCCTGCATCTGGACCAGACTTTTGGGCCACCAGGGAGGAATTTGGCAACATAGCAGTGAAGCGTGGTGACTTTGATATGATTGGAATCTAGTTGGAAGGGATATTTTGTTCAAATATAGACAAATGGATGACAAAAGATCTGTCTTTAAAAGAGATCTTAACTTAAAGTTTGCTATTGAAATGGAAAATCCAAATGCTCTTATGAGGAATTCACAAGGTTCATGGACAGCCAAGGATTCAGATAAGTCCACTAATGCCTATTCCCATGAAAATATAGTTGGCACATGTTGGTGAACCGATTTTTAGCTATGATATCTCACTGCAAAGCAGCCTTGACTCACCCAACAGGCAGCAACAAATGTCCCTATAGTTGTAGCAATTGCTATTGAGTTAGTGATCTTTCTCTGTGTTTGAGAGGGGTAGCTCCAATGTATGATATGATTAAGGTTTTTCAGGGGTATGCTTTTAACTAGAAAGCAGGAAAGATGATTACACTAAAACAGAAATAGGAAAGATAATTGAAAACATGGAAAAAGAAAGAGGAGTGAACACAAAGATCCATTCCCTAGAAAAGGGTTACTGAGTAGAAAAGAATGTAGCTAAGGTATAAAGAGTGGAATACAGTCTAATATAAGAAAGCCATATCACAAAAGGTTTTGTGATTCACAGATCAGGAAACAACCTATCACTTTATCCCAGATGCATAAAGAAAATATATATAAAGGGGAAACTTTAATAGTCATCACATGACAGAAGATATATATTAAAAAATGGCTGCCAAGTGGAGATCAGAACAATTAACAACAAAGAATAAGAACATTGGCTTACAGACCAGCAAGATCTATTCTTTATTCAGTCCCCAGAAGAGCTCCACAGACTCCTGTGTTATTGTACAATTTGAGAAAACCCTACCCTTCTCCCAGCCAAGAACTGTAAAGAACTTGAACTCTAACTGAATCCATTTTACAAAACTCTCCAGATGAGAGGCTGGAAAAGGAATCCCCTTTTAACATTCAGGTTTCATATTTATAAAGTTTTCTTCCTATTGAGAACATAACTGATTCTTGAAGTTCAGTTTCACTTACAAAAGAAACTTATCACTTCCCCTTGCACATCATTTTACTCGTAAATGAACTTTATAATAAAGGATATGTTCCAACTCAAGATTGACTGGTAAACGAGCATCATACTGTCCTGTGTGAGTTCTAGGCATTTAATGTTCAGGTGCATTTTCACCATGCTGGCTGAGACTCATTCAAGTGTAACCATCCCGACTTGGTATATTCAAAATGATTGAATCTTAAGACAAATTCTCCAGAGGACATGTCATAATAAAACTTGGATGGCTCATACTTGTTTAAGGTGTCTTGACCAGCCAGGGATGCATTCCTTCATCTTGACTTGTTGACAATATTTCGTATGGAGTTTAATTGTAGACCAAGATTTTCTAGCTTTAGGAATCAATCCATTTCAAAAAGAAATGATTCTGATGGTATTGTCCTAGCGAGTTAGGGCCCAAAGATAACCCTATAGGCTTGTTAAAGTAGGCAAGCTCATTAAGAAGACCTTCAAGCAATTGGTGCAACGTCTCAATTTTATTCTGAGTACCACCACCGATATTTTTAGCATCTTTGTGATTCTGCTCATCTAAGCAGTGAATTTTTCCTGTCAAACCAAAATCTCCCTTAGATTAGCACCATAATCATACACTTTTCCCTCAGGCTTAAACTTTGAAATAAAATTTTCCGAAATTTCACGAGTATTGAGGAATTGTTTGTGTACATGGGATTTTGTAGCTCTATCATGACTTACCAATGAAGGAAACTTGTAAGATCAATATTATGCTTAGAATGTTGAAGGAGAAAATAGGCAAGGCATGATTTTTTCTGCCAGATGCCGTTTCACTTTCAACTGCATTGTAAATCATGGTCCATTATTTATGTTGCAAAATTGAGAGACTGAGAGGTGTGACATTTCAAGCATCGAGTCTCGACCATATTTCTGTAGATTTTTTGGAAACACTGAGCGATGCCATGATAATTTCTTGATCTTGACCACTTTCCCGAATTTATTTCTGTTTTCAAAGCACATGCTGCTTTAATGTGACAAATCCTCCTGTTCTGTCCTCTCATTTTCCTTGACTATAGTCTCTCAATGGGGCCTTTCTACACATATTTTGACTCATAGGAGCATGTTTGGGGAATTAATTGGCAAACCAAAAGTATAAGATTTTTTGAAAAAATAGGAAAGAATTTGTATTTTCAAAAATACGTAAAAAGTTGTAGAAAAAGAGACGAACTATTTATTTTAAACTTAAGGGCATTTCCATAGCATAGATATAGAGAGCAAATAAAATAGAATTTAACTCATGAATTGTAGAAAATAGATTTTGTTGTTTATATTCATATTGTTGATTGCATAGGCAAATATTCTCTTAACTTTTTAAGAGGGCAGTCACAAAAAAGTTGCTTAAGTGTGAAATCAAATATTAGCCAAGTCTATGAAGTACCTGAGATAAAAATGAATTGTTGAAAATAGATTTTTTTTGTTTATATTCATATTGCTGATTACATAGGCAAACATTCAGTTAGCTTTTTAAGAGGGCAGTCACCAAATAGCTAAGTCTGAGATCAAATATTAGCCTAGTCTATGAAGTAACTGAGATCAAAACTTATCAGACTTTTAAACAGGGCAGTCACCGAATAGTTGTCTAAGTCTGAGATCAAATATTAGCTAAGTCTATGAAGTAACTAAGATCAAAATTTATCAGACAACAATCTAGCTAGTGTAAGAAATTTATCAATAGTGGAAAACATTTTGAAGTGATCCAAGACTTCCATTGTTATTGAGGCAAGGAGTTTTGTAGGGGTAGTTCAATATTTTAGAAAGCTTATAAAATCATATTCCACAATTGCAATGCTTTATATTCCATAATGGCGATTGGTAAGTCCTTTATATTGGGTAGAATGCAACAAAAAACATTTGTTTAGTTGAAGTAAAAGATTAGCAAGCCACTGGTTTTGACAACTACTATTTTAGGCGGAGACCAATGTTAATGATAAAATTAAATATATTAATTATAATTTAAAAATCATATATATATATATATTGATTGAATATATTAAAAATAAATATGTACATTATTTTTAATTTTTAATTTATTATATCTATTAATAGTCAATAATAATTTAAATTCTGAAAGTACTTTATAATATTAATTATAAACTATAGGGGTTTGGCGTTTCCCCATTAAAGGGCCATCTATAATAGTGCATGATAGTTATAATCTCAACATTATATTAATTATATATTTTATCGCATCTGAATTTATGGGGCGAGGCGCACAGAGATCTTAGGTCATATTGAAACCGCGATTTAGAGAAAATTCATTAGCTGCTTCAACACTATCTCACATGCCCCTCACAATTTAGGATGATTGAGGCCCTTTCGAATTTAGTTGATGACCGCCACTGCTCCTCTCGCTCCTTTGTTTAGAGTTTTCTAGAGATAGGAAACAAAACTAAACGGACGAAATAGAAAATTGTTTCTACGCCGATTCTATATTGACTTCACGTCCGTCTTGGAATCAACCCTATTTCTGAGTGATTCGTCAATTTTGTGAATTTTTTGTAGGGTTTTGTGGTGATTTTTTAACATTTTTTTGCCATTTTTAGGGATTTTAATACGATTTTAATGTGCTTTATATGTAAAGAGATCATTGAAAATCAGGTCAACGATTTTTTCCCTGAAAAAATCGGCTCGCTGTAGGATTCAAGATTAATCGGTATTTTTTTTGCAGATTATTGCTTCTATGCTTTGACTGGTTGAAACCATGATATTGTTACTCAAAAACGTGAAATTTTTGATATAATGAGAGGCAAAGAAAACACAAAATGTATCACTTTATGGTGGAGTATAATGAAATGAAGTCTACAAGGGAAGCTGGTTATGAAGGTAATAATCTTCATTTGAGCTATCATTACATAATCTCCCACCTTAATTAATTCTTGATATATACCTTCTCTATCCGTTTGTGCCCTTGGTTATGTGGCTTTTCCTTACAATAAAGTCGTACAACGCTGGGCAAAACATGGCTTCCCCATCATGAACTGAATATGTGCATCTGTTTACCTATTTATGGCAGTGCTCTTTTTTCTTTGCCTACATACTGATAAAACAAAAGACTTATAATTCTTAGAAATTATTTCCTATCATTTTAGCTCTTTATCATGGTCTCATTTATAAGCTCCTAGTCATCTTCGATCTCCAAAGAGAAGTTACTATTGGGGTCTGTCTTCAAGTATTACAATAAGGCCTCTAATATGATTAAAAATAATTTTCTGTGAAGGTCATAAATGATAAAAATATTAAATTCTGAGATTGCCTTCATGGTTCCAGGTGTTGGTTACTAGACAGAAAAGGTAGAAATGTTATAAATAAAAAAAGATTAAGGAACAGAAATTGAAGAGAACAAATAATAATACATTAAGAATTAGATTTCAAGAATGCTGAGAGGGCAGTTTTAATAGAAAAAATTTAGAGGGCAGTGACAGGAAATGCAAATAAGATCTACAGAGAAGCAGATCACATGCAATTTTAGTAAGTTTTTTAGATGTTGAATGATGGTTACAACCTGCAACATGCGTTCTTAGTTGCCCATTTAGTATGATCTGATTGTATTTGTGAGCTTGCGTTTGTTAATGTATGGAAGTAAGTGAATAGTTTTGAAAAATGGGGCAGCTGCTTTAACATATCATAATTATAAGTTGAAGGTAATGACAAATAAATCACGAGTATAAATTTGAAGGCAATGACTCAAATAGTTACTAACTATATGCTTTAAAATATTTAATATGAATCTTGTCTTTTTTGAGTTAAAAGGAATAGTACCTGATAATTCGTCTATTGATGATTCCAATATTTTGTGTTCTCTGGTACAGTTGTTTTCTTCTTGTGGGGAATTTGTAGAGATTAGGATGATAAAGAACCAGAATGGAGGTTTCAAGGTAGATGCTCTTTTCATTATTTTATTTGCGTCTTATCATGATGACTTTTCGTAGAGCAATTTATTGCATCACATTCAAGTGGGGATAGGACAATTTATAGCAAGTAATATAACTGCTAGGGTACAAGGAGGTTTTGTCTTATGTAACTAGGGGAGAGGACCCAATAGTTGAGCATCCTAACTTTGCGCTTTTCAAAATCTTGTAGAAATTTCAAATCACTCCCAACTTTTTACAGTAGCTTATTTGTCAAGTCCCTTGCTTATAACTAAGGATTCAGGACCACATCATCAAATATGGTGCCACGTTAACATGCTTTTTGGTGTCCAAAATAGCCCCCCAAAAAGTGAGACCAATGATCATGCAAAAGAGACGCTCATATAAATAATGTGTTTTTTATAACAGCTATAAATTATCAGGGCAATTGTTTTGTGTGCTTTTCCACTAAAGAAGCTGCTTGAAAGCTAAATCAGGATAAATAAAAATAAAATAGTGATAGTATCTGTCTATTTGAATGGGCTTTAACTTCTGTTTCTTGACATGCAATAAATATATCTTGAACAAGTGAGGATAATGTTCTTGAGCTTTGCTTTGGTTGTATTTTCAATTTTTCGTTATTGGTTCTGCCGGGAACCTGAATGATCCAGACTGAGCACTGATACTGGTTTGCATCTGGCCTCGGTCAGGCCCCTGGCTTGACCATTTTGTCCAGGTAAGTCTTGTAATTTTTTTCCATGCGATAATTTTCTATCTATGCTTTCTCTACTGTTGAAGTGCTTTGTATACATTATTACATACAATTTTCCAATTTCCATTGAGTCATCGTAATGATGTACTGGTGGACCTCTAGACACGCTTAATGAAGTGTGCTCCACCCACGCAAATTTGTTTCTGTACCAGCCCTGACACTGAATTATCAGATGTGTTGTATAATTTGCATTTTCTACTTATAAATTGTACACCCTGCTATAATGTATAAGGTCCAGGTACCCCCTGATGTAGGGCCTTCCATGCTGGGATTTGGGGGTTGGATTCCCCAAGTTATTTTTGATTATTGGGGCCTTATAGGTGGTTTTTCGGCTCATCATTTTATATTCATTGTATTGTAATGCCACTTACCTGTTTTCTATATTGATGCGCCTATAAAAACTTGCACATGGATCAGAGTTAAATGCAAGCTAGAAATATTTTATTACGCCGTAGGCGTTTTTATATGAAATGGAGAACCTCTATTATACAATCTAACTGTAGAAATATGTGCACAAGAAATGACTACCATCAGGACGATCAGAACCGTTCATAGCTATTCAACGTCAGTGACCCAAGCGGTGAATATTGTCACTGTTCAAAATAATTGCAAGTAGAATGAATGCAGAAAAGCAAATCGACCAGCGAATGACAGAGGAAAAAAATCAACGATGTCAATTAATACGAGGAGGACAATAAGTAACATTCAGAGAAGTCAAAGGAGGACAATTTTCAAAGTGACTCTGGTAAAGATTCCAGTTTCGGGCAAGACTGAAATCCTAGATGATCCAAGGACGACAAATCCCCAAGAGAGGTGGGCAAAGATTCTAGCTGTGAACACTTATAAAATTCCAAAGAAATACATACAGTTGAAATATATTATCTGCAATACTACCAATTTTTACGAAATCCACCAGGAAAAGCTTCAATAAGATCATCCGCAACAAAGCATGGCACTGCAACTCTTCAACAGAGCATACGATCCGCAATTCCAGCAGTTGGAAAGCCTGGCCCTTTCGGAGCCCTCTCAACTCATGATTAAAAATCCTGAACAAATTTCCGAGGACTGGCGAGAAATGCCTCATGCGCACATCTTTCAGGCGGATTTGCCAGGGGTCAAGAAGGCCAATTCTCATTCTTCCAAATCACAATTACTCCAACAATTCAGAGATGACGGCATTAACATTATCCATCTCAGTGATGAGGTGAAGGCGTCAGTCTCTCATGGTGTGCTCACTGTTAACATTCCCAAGAAGCATGTGAGGAATTTGCATGTGAAGAAGGTGGAGATCGAAGATGTGAATAAGGAAGGAATTGGGCATAAGATTGTAAAGTCTCTCAAAGGAATATTGGCACCTGCCAAATCCAAATGAATCTTCTGGTTTAAATTTCTTTTTGTTTTCCCTTTCAACTGTGGCTTCTTTTCCGTCATTTTTTAGCCATTAAAATTGTATGTAAGAAAAAAAAGGGTGTGGTGGTGTATAGGTACTGAAGAGACAGATTTGCTTTTTATTGTTATTGTATTTGATAGTATAATTTTATTTAAATGTTAACATTTGAGAGAAGAGTAGAGGCTATGTAATTCACAAATTCCAGAGAAATCAAGGAGGTCAACTTTCCAAGGGATGACAGTAAGCTTTTCAACACTTTACTCCGAGATGTAACTTTCACAAATTGCTGAGTTGACCAGTGTTCATCGGTACATTCCTTAAGCACCCCGTAGGAAGTAAATAGACTCTATCAAGCATATGTGATTGGCACTCATGAGGCAACTCTTGCAAATTCCTACCGCCATTGAAGTTCAAATACTCCAGCATTTTCATGCCTTTGAGAATGTCTAACTCCGAGGAAAGTCGATGAAAGGGGAGATGTTGTAGAAGTGTCAGGGACTTAAAAGAGACTGACAATCTCCTTAAGTCCCCGGATTCAGACTGTTGACACCCCTCCGTCTACAAATGCAGAGGCCCTTCGTCGACAAATGTAGACGCTGGAGGTTTCTCAAATTGCCAAAATTATGATGTAGTGGTGATAGCTCACAACATCTCATCTCAGTTGTGCAAGTATGTCGTTATTAAAATAATTTAATGTGTGATAGAGGTCTGTCAGTTTTTTCTTCCCCAGGGAATTCTGACTGAGGTCCAAGACCACTAGATTTCTGCATTTAGCAAAAAACAAAGGGAATTCGCATTAAAGGATTTCAAATAAAGCCACATTGCATTAAAGGATTTCAAATAAAGCCGCATAACCATCAACGACTAGAGGTCGCCAATTTTGGATGGAATCAAGTCGAGATAATTCCTTCCTAAATGCAGAATAATGAGGTTATTACAATTGCCAATTTCAGGCAGTCAACATTTTTGTGCATCCACTTACAGTGAGGTTATGAGAAGTCAATTAGAAAAACAAAGTGATCTATCCCAGAATATGGAGCAGAACCATCAGGATTTCCATTACCATTCAAATTATCTGAGTGAAGACAAGAGGATGTACTGAATCTCTTCCAATAGCCATCTGCTTGGGAGTGTCAATAGTAGAGTATGATTACGTTATAGGTGGCTTATTGTTTAGGTCTATTTTTTTTTTCAGAAGTTTGTGGAGAACCTCTTTGTTCCTTCACATTAAATGTGGTGTTGCCAACCTTTTCAACTTCATCAACTGTTATGTTGCCAAGCTGTTGGTTTTGTTAACCATCTTTTATATCATTCCTTTATTTAATTTTTATATGCTTTGAAGCATTTTTATGGTCCTTTGTTTCACATTTTGAGAGGAATGTTGAATCTGTTTTTTCACAAGTGCATTCATCTCCATGTTGAGCTACATTTACGTAAATTAGTTTTTTATAATGTTTGATTAGGACTTTGATTAAAGTTTTAGTATTAATATTAATTATATATATAAAAAAATTTAAATTAAACATTATATTGTTTAATCAAATTTTAATATTCAAGTGTCACTTTTTGCTTTGCCTAAGCAGTTGTCCTGAAGGGCATGTAAAATTCATACTTGAGATAATCTTGTGCACATGCCATAATGATCTAAAGGTTATTTTGAATGAATTTGTTAATAAAATTCTTCAGCATCTTAACATAGATTGTTGATCTAGATTTTTAGGAGAGGATTGCAACTTGTTTTGCTGTCTACTACCAGCTAATTCACCTCCACAACATTATCGCCGAGTTCTCAAAACTTTTGTAGAGAAGAAAAGGGATAGCGATAGAGAGGAAGAAAAAGATAGAGATGGATATGGATATGTAGGAGAGGGATAGAAAGAGAGAGAAGGAAGGGGCAGTTAGAGATGTTAGAGATTATATATATATATATATATATATATATAGAGAGAGAGAGAGAGAGAGAGAGAGAGAGAGAGAGAGATGGATAAATACTTAGATGACCTTCCATACCTCTACGGCGTACCCATTGCACACTAAGGTGCGATTGCTAGTTGTATTTTGAATGGTTGAATCAATACTGTTAGTGCTGTTTTCATTGGGTTTTTCCTGAAATGGTTTCCCACTGTAAAATCTCTTGTTACATTGTGTGTGGGCCATTTTTTTAATACTGCATTCTAGATTTTGTAGCATCGCTCATCTTTGCATAGCATTGATGGGTGTTTTGTGACACCTCTTAACATAGAATAAAATATCAAGTATTTTATTCTCTTTTGAACAAAGAAACTTCAAATGCTAAACAATATGACAATGTGTGATCAAATAAGACAACCTCAATGTTTACAATGCAAACTAGTGACTTTGTTGGATATAACTCAGTTGAATTTGATGTGATATTGCTGGTAATCACAAAAGGACGTACGCTATTCTTCTTGGACTTATCAATTCTTTTTCCTCAAAGTAGCTGGAACTTGAATACTGACTTGAGCTTTAGACTTCAAAAAAGGATATAAAGGATAAGGGTTTACATAAATCTAATTTACTTCTAACATCTAAGGACAATGGTCAATGGATCATGCTTAGATAAATGTATTCCTTAAACCAAGCTTTTCTTTGCCAATTAGAAACAATTACACATAACTTGATGCGATCTCCAAAGGTAATGAAGGAATTTCATATTGTAAGCGTTCATCCAAATATCCAATACTAACACAATCTAAATGAATATCCACAATCAAACTAGTGATGAAGTGGGTTCAGACTAACCATACATTGCAATTAACAAACTACAGATGGTATGAACCAGGAAACTCACCACATATCCCCATATTTCTCTATTAAAATCAATGAACTTTAACTAAAATTCAAGGAGGAGGAACCATGCAAAATATTGAAACAACACACAAAGATCCACAATATCTTCAATGAAAATTGTATTTTAACTCCAAGATTGTTTTGGCAATAATTTTTGATCTCTTCCACCTGCTACTTCTAACTTTTATTGCCTATCTTCTTACAAATGAGAAGGCTGAGCTTTTTATAGACCTCTCAATTACAATGAAGGGCCTAGAATGATTTGAAATCAATGACCAAAATAATTCCAAGAAAACCCTAATTAAGGTTTGTTACAACCACCACTTACATTAAAGGTTATCCAATGAGGAGATTACAAATCTTTGAATATATATCCTTTCAAGGATGAACAATGATAAAATTGATTGTAGTAGTACATTAAATGCCTTCCACATGTCCATTTGTGAATGAATATGATTTGATGAACTTGGACATGTCAACTTGGAATTGCTTAATTGGTCCATGAATAGGGAAATAGGATTTTGATGCCTACATGTAGAAATAGGGAAATAGGATTTTGATGCCTACATGTAGAATTTGGTGACCAACTACAAACCCTCCATGCTCTTCAAAGACTATCTTCATAGGCACTTTTTATTTTTTTTGTTGTAATTTTAATGTTATATTTATTAGAATAATTTGCAAAGAAAATAAGGTGGTAAGTGTTGAATTACTCATCTTTTTAAGGAATTAATGCTAAAGATTTAGAATTCGTCTCCTTGTAAACATGCGTTTTAGTTTTGCATTCTTCTAACCTAGAGTGTTACCTTTATTTTAAGTAAATAAATAGTCTAAAACACATCTCATCCTTGTGATTTGTGCACTTCTAAGCTGAATAATTATCTACATCCTCATCAACGGGCCTATCATTTCTAGCATTGTTTGGAAGCTCTTTGATCCTTTGTATTACTGAAGATTGTAGATCTTCAGACACAGTTTTCATCTGCATCAAATCTTTCAATCACAAGAAAAAAAATCATCTTGTGAGGAATATGGATGAATTTCATCTCCTTATTGCCCAAGATTACCCCTGGTGAGAAAAAGAAAAAGACTAGAATTGACTCAAGAAGTCCCAACCTAAGGGCCCGTTTGTTTCTTGGAATATGACTGGAATTGGCATTATCTAATTCCGGATAATGCCAAATTCCATCTTTGGGTCCATGAATAAAAATGGAATTGGAATTACGAAATTCTCTTTTTGCCCCAAAATGAGCATATCAATCTTCCACCTAAATAGGTGGAATTGGAATTTCGAATTCCAATTTTTACAAAAGCAAATTTAATACTCGTCGGATCCGTGACATGATAGATGTGTAAATGTGTGTGTATATGTGCGTATATGTGTATATATACACAAATGTGTGTATGTGTATATATACACAAATGTGTGTATACACACACACACATACACATGTATATATACATGTGTGTATATATACACATACATGTATATATATACACACATGTATGTGTACACACACACATATATGTGTGTGTGTATACACATGTGTATATATACACATGTATATATACACACATGTGTATATATACACATGTATATATACACACATGTGTATATACACGTATATATACACATGTATACACACATGCATATATACACACATGTGTATATATATATATACATGTGTATATATACACACACGTGTATAGACATGTGTATATATGCACACACACGTGTATGTATATATACACATATATACATGTATATGTGTAAATATGTATATATACACAAATGTGTGTATGTATGTGTAGACACATGTGTATATACACACATGTATATATACACATATGTGTGTATGTGTGTATATATACACACATACACACCATATTCAAAAAAATTAAGAAATAAACAATTAAAATTATTTATGCATCTTCTCAGTCATCTTCCCGGTGAACCAAACAGGTCCAACCCATATTCCAGAAATCATTTTTAGGATATGTATCGTCCAGAATTGACCATATCCAGCATTTGGTATTCCAGCACCCAAACGAAGAATATCAATGTCTATAGTATCATCTTGACTAAAGGAGCAAAGATAACTGAAACCTTCTAAATTTACAAGAATATCACAGGCTTTTCCCTTGACAGTTTTCATGACTTCAAGTCCTTTAACAAAGGTTCTTTGAGGTTTCCAATATACAGGATGCATGACATGATGCTTAGCCATACTGATTGCTAACCCTGTATCTATAAGAGCAAAAAGCCTTTGTCTAAAGCCTTCTAATCTAACAATGATTATTGACTTCCTTCGGACAAAGGATTGAAAACACAATGCAGGGTTTAGACTATTATATGCATGATCTGATAGCAAGACTCAAAGTGGATGGAATAGAGGATAGAATAAGACTTTTAGCTTTTCTGCCAACTTGTGGTTTGGCAGAACTGTTATTAGGTTCATTTGATTCCTAAGATTCATGGTTGAGGAATTTTGGTGCTGCAACCTCCCTGATCATGCTGGTGTGTATCATTTCCTCAATCTTCTCATTCTTCTTTCTCGGCAATTGTTGTCGCAACCATTGTGTTCTCTCTTGGTGACTTGAAATACCATCATGAATACTAGAAGAATGTTGACACCAATTGCCAATTTCACGAGATGAATTAAATAACAAAGAAGACAAATTGAGCCGGTTCTTTTCAGGGTCTTCTTTTTTGTAACATCCAACAATGACCACATTTCTTTGTTCAGTACTCTGCAGAGGAAATAAATCTATTTTTGCACGATCTTTAAACTGATAGAAAATGATTGTGCTGGAGAATCCATTTTTATTTACAGCTCTTGGCCAATTCAAATGTGCAAAACTTATAATCCGATTATTCTTATAGGCCATAGTTACTTGATCAGTTGTCATCATTAGTTTTCTTAGTTCTTTAAAACATATTTACCAATGTAGTACTCTACCCAATAGAATTATTTCAAGATCTTTTGGTGTCTTGGTCAATGAGAAATTCTGCCCCTCTTTTTTGAACTGAATTACTTGATTATTTCTTGCTAGAGTTTTTCTAATGTTTTTAGACTGGGCACTCTCTCTCTTTGGCTAAATGCTACTCGTGTTTTAATCTGTCATTACTTTTGCAGATGTTTTTGTTAGCAATACTAAAAAAATCTTTTCTTTTTCCTTTTTTTATTCACTGGAGGTGTTGGGATATACTCCTGAATTTCTTTTTCCGTTTGGCTGGGATCCTCACATTTCTCTTCATGACATTTAGCTTTCTTCCCAATGTTACAGCTATTATTTTTATTAGCAAGCATGGAAGAAGAATTTCTTACAAAATGTTCATTAATCTTTTCAAATAAATTTTCAGATAAAACATTTTCAGCGCAAGAAAGATCATGATTTTCTTTGGAAAGATTCTATTTACCATGATCATGCTCAGAAAGAATCATTTTCTCTTCATTTTGCTGAAAAGCTGTACATATTTTTTGCTAAAGAAAAATCTTCTTTTCCTGTTTCACCAAGATGTGGTTCTGTCTCAATTTCAGGAGGAACTTGTTTTTCAATAGTCTAATCCTCTTTGATTCTGAACTCTCATCATTCTCTTGATTCTCATAGTCTTTTCCTGGCCCCGTTTTTTTCGCGGAATTGGAATTGAGTCAAAACCTTATTATCACAAAATCAGGTTTTGAAATCCCGGTTTTGCATCTTGGGGAATTGGAATTTGACTCAAAACCTTATTATATCAAAACCAGGATATGATTTCTAA
>MU226695.1:1099721-1119654 GCA_018584345.1 Thuja plicata
CGCCCAAAACCAACTCTCAAACTTCACTCGCTGAACCAAGGGGCTTGAAAACTGTCGCCAACAAAGACTACCTAAGACCACTACTCCTACTGCTTGCAAAAGAGGGGGTCCCCATTTACAATGGGGCAATGGTGTGAAAACCTCACAACACAACCAATCTTTTTCTATTACAGTATTTGAGTTTTCGTTGACTTTTGAATTTGTTGGTTTAGCTTGAGATTTATCATTAGACAAGCTTTCTTTCTCAATTTGCATTTTTGGAGAAATAACCAATGCTTTTCCCTTAGATCCCTCTTGAATATTCTTATTTTCTTCTATTCTGCACTGAACCATTTTCATTTTTTGCATTATATATATAGATCATCTTATGCTTTAGTTTCCAATTTAAGCCTAATTTTGGGTTGACTTTGTATAGCCTTTTCTATCCTAGTTTAATTTTCTGCTAGCTGTTCTACAACGTTTTTGAGGACATCTCCTGCGTTTATGAAATTTGTTCAAACACCTTTTTATCTTCTAGATTTTCTCACTAGTTAATTAGATTTAGAGTCTCTTGTTTTCTTTTTGTTTTTGAATTTGAATCTTTTGTAGATGAGCTGTTCTTTTAGAATTCTTCTAACAAAAGTTTCATTCTACTTTTCTCTTTATGCAATTCCCATTCAATCTCTTCAAGATCTTCCTCTAATACTGTTATGAAATCTTCTACATGCTTATTATATTTATGAGAATCTCTACTACTTTGCTTTTCTCTACAAGATCTATCCAAACAATTTCTTTTCTTCGTATTACCATACATCATTCTACTTTCTAATCCTTTTTCAGTCTTACTCTGTCTAGCATCTTTTTGCACGCAAGCTTTGCTTTCATTCTTAAGATAAGACACCTAATTCTTGGAATCTTAAAAGTAACCATTTTCAGTAACAAGCAATTCCTTATCTTTAACAATATTATGTTCTACCTTGGATTTTGAACTAAACCTTGGTATCTTAAAATAACCATTTTCACCAATGAGCAATTCCTTATTATCAACAATGTCATGTTCCGGTTTGGATCTTGAACTAGAAACATTCATATTTCTATTTGTAGTCATTTTGAGCAAATATTACTGAAAAAAGTTTTAGATCTTACCTGAAATTTCTACTACAAGTGTACTGCTATTGATAAGTAGGAGACATTTCCCACAACAATTCAAATTGTGATATTGGAGTGCAAGTGTGCCATTCATTCTCATAAGAGATGGGTTCTTGTGAACTAGTACTCATGAAACATTGGTCAATGAGTTTGACTCAAAAACTACATAGTTGAATCCTAATAGCAATATCACAATTTGACTTGCTGTGGAAAATATCTCGTACTTATCAATTGAAAAGCTTAAGACACAACACTTGTTGAAGGTTTTGCAAATGGGGTTGCAAGTAAAGTGGGCTTAACCATGGAGGAATCTCCATAGTAAAGCATGCTTGAGCTAGAGTAGTATTAGGATGGGTGACCTCCCAGGAAGTCCCAGTGCTTCACCTCTGTGAGCATCACCTAGATGCAATGAGTGCTAAGTGTTCCATTCATTCTCATGAGAGACAGGTTCTTGTGAACCACGACTCATGAAACATGGGTCAATGAGTTTGACTCAAAAACTACACAGTTGGATCCTAACATCAATATCACAATTTGACTTTATATGGATAATATATCCCACTTATCAATTGATAAGCTTAAGAGGCTTCCTAATGAATGGTTCATAAGGCACAACACTTGCTGAAGGTTTTGCAAATGGGGTTGCAAACAAAGTGGGCTTAACCATGGAGGAAACTTCATAGTTAAGCACACTTGAGCTGGAGTAGTACCCGAATAGGTGACCTCTGGGGAAGTCTCGATGCTTCACCTCTATGAGCATCACCTAGATGCAATGAGTACTAAGTGTTACATTCATTCTCACGAGAGATTGGTTCTTGTGAACCACTACTCATGAAACATGGGTCAATGAGTTTGACTCAAAAAATACATAGTTGAATCTTGATAGCAATGTCACAATTTGACTTGCTGTGGAAAATATCTCCTACTTATCAATTGATAAGCTTAAGGGGTTTTCTAATGAATGGTTCGTAAGGAACAACACTTGCTGAAGGTTTGCAAATGGGGTTGCAAGGAAAGTGGGCTTAACCATGGAGGAAACTCCGTAGTTAAGCACACTTGAGCTGGAGTAGTATTGGGATGGGTGACCTCTCGGGAAGTCTTGATGCTTCACCTCTGTGAGCATCACCTAGATGCAATGAGTGCTAAGTGTTCTATTTATTCTCATGAGAGATGGGTTCTTGTGAACCACTAATGAAACATGGGTCAATGAGTTTGACTCTAAAACTACACAGTTGAATCCTGATAGCAATAGCACAATTTGGCTTGCTGTGGAAAATATCTCCTACTTATTAATTGTAAAGCTTAAGGGTCTTTCTAATGAATGATTCATAAGGAACAACACTTGCTAAAGGTTTTACAAATGAGGCTGCAAGAAAAGTGGGCTTAACCATAAAGGAATCTTTGTATTTAAGCATGCTTGAGTTGGAGTAGTACTGGAATGGGTGACCTCCCAGGAAGTCCTGGTGCTTCACCTCTGTGAGAATCACCTAGATGCAATGAGTGCTAAGTGTTCCATTCATTCTCATGAGAGATGAGTTCTTGTGAACCACTACTCATGAAACATGGGTCAATGAGTTTGACTCTAAAACTACACAGTTAAATCCTAATATCAATATCACAATTTGACGTTCTATGAAAAATATCTCCTACTTATCAATTGATAAGCTTAAGGGGCTTTCTTATGAATGGTTCAGAAGGCACAATACTTGCTGAAGGTTTTGGAAATTGGGTTGCAAGCGAAGTGGGCTTAACCATGGAGGAAACTCCGAAGTTAAGCATGCTTGAGATGGAGTAGTACTGGGATGGGTGACCTCTCGGGAAGTCTCGATGCTTCACCTATGTGAGCATCACCTAGATGCAATGAGTGCTAAGTGTTCCATTTATTCTCACTAGAGATGAGTTCTTGTGAACCACTATGCATGAAACATGAGTCAATGAGTTTGACTCTAAAATTACACAGTTGAATCTTGATAGCAATATCACAATTTGACTTGTTGTAGAAAATATCTCCTACTTATCAATTGATAAGCTTAAGGGGTTTTCTAATGAATGGTTCATAAGATACAACACTTGCTGAAGGTTTTGCAAATGGGGTTGCAAGAAAAGTGGGCTTAACCATGGAGGAACCTATGTAGTTAAGAGCGCTTGAGATGAAGTAGTATTGGGATGGGTGACCTCTCAGGAAGTCTTGATGCTTCACCTTTTTGAGCATCACTAAGATGCAATGAGTGCTAAGTGTTCCACTCATTCTCACAAGAGATGGGTTCTTGTGAACCACTACTCATGACACATGGGTCAATGAGTTTGACTCTAAAACTACACAGGGGTATATGCACCAAGATGGGGGACCAAAAAGGTGCCAAATACCTTTTTGGTCCCCCAAATGCACATAGCGTGTGAGGGCTATGGCTTGGATTGCCCAAGCCTTAGGCTTGGGCAATTTAAACCATAGCACGTGTGTGCTATAGCGCGCACATGCTATTTGGTTTATGATAAAGTTAGGGAAGCCACAAAAGTGGCTCATTTTGTTTGCTCAAACCCGCGCCCAACCAAGAAATTAGAAATATAGTGCGTACATGATACATTGTGGGTGTTTGCTCCATCAAATTGAAGCAAAAAATGGCTCCATGATGTCATCAAGGTCGGACCGGAAGAAGAGGTAAGTGATTCTACAACCTATGTCTCTTATTTGTATTGAAATTTAGGTTTAATTTTTAGTTTTAAATCAAATTTAACTGTCAAAGTTTCTTGTATTAAATTTTAAGTTTAATTAGACTTTTAAAATAGATTTTCTTTTAATTGCTAGGAAGGAATGATCTCCCCACAAAAAACCCTCAACCAAAACCTCCATCTTCTCCTCATGAAAAAATGGATGTTGAAAATAACCAAGAAAATGAAGCCCAACTACTTCCACCAATCGAGAAACCTCCTCCTAGAACACATGAAAATTTGATTAACCAAATAGAAAGAGGGAAAACAAAAATAAAATATTTAATTAGGAGGTTAAAAGATTCTATTGGTACAAATCCTAGAAGGGCAACACTTTCAAAATCATTAGAATTAATCTTGACCCACGTAGGTTTAGTTATTAGACAACTTAATTTATGACACGACAAAAGAGAACAAAAACAATATTATGCAAATAATTTATCATATGAGGGCATAAAAAAGAAAGAAATCACAAAAGACAACATTTGTAAACTCTTTAAAAAGCTAGGGGAAACTGGAACTCTTAAAACTACAACAAAGAGGTTCCCAATTCATTGGTGCTTGAATGAAGATATAAAATTTTTTTTTGGGGCAGATGGTGGATGGTCTTTGATTCCCCTCTCTGTAACAATCATGAGGTTCCTATCTATTTCCCGAGGAAAATCTATTGTGAGTTTTTCCTGAAGGAGGTGCCAAATTATTGAGTTTCTAGAGTCTCAGGGTAGAGGTGGAGGGTCATCATTTTATAGACCTATGGCATGTCGTGACCCTAACGCACCTAGGTTGCCTAGTGGCAAGCCACATGAGGGTCATGTTAGTATTCCTTCCAATGTGAAGGAACATGTGGAGGTGGACCTAGGTACGATTAGTGCTCTGACATAGACTCTCATTCAGTGCATCACTCCTCTAGTTGAGGGTGGCCATGGTCGGTCTGCAAGGGGTCATTTTTTGTCGTTCTTGTGGATCCCTGTGCACATTTGGTACTGCCGATAGAGAGGAAGAGGATGATGGACCAATGACTGATGATTTTCTCAATGCAACATTTGACATTGATACACAGGTAAATATTTGCAAGTTCATTGAATTTATTTGATCATATTTCATTTTTAAATGAATGAATTTAATTAAATTAGTATCTATTGTTTATGATGAAAATTTAGGGAAAGCGTGCTGGTTGTAGCGACAATGATCCCTAGACCACTTATACATTACGTCGTCAACTCCACAAGTATGTATCGAATAAATTATTCTATAATTATATGGATGTTTGTCTCATAACTTATTGTGCATGTACTAATTCACTGCTGGACCATCGACGTTGACATTAGATAGCGAAGGGCATCGTTCACATTTCATTGAAGTATGCTTATTTTTATGTTAATTTGATTTAGTTGATTATATTTAATTAATAAATGAATGAATAACTAAATTAGTAGACAAATTATGATCAAAATCCAGAGTCAAAGTTGTCATGAGAATGATCACATTCCTTCACCTGACTTTATGACGACATCATTTAGTCCACAGGTATATATGTAATAATGCATTATGATTAACAAGTCAGTGGTTTGTTCTTATCTTAATGATTGTCTTATAAATTACCATACATGTGCACTAGTTTAATGCTGGAGCTATGACATCGACACCGCACACTGAAGGATGCGGTGGCACCTTCACAGAGGTACCATTTATTAATTAGCGGGGTTGTAAAATATTATAGGTATCGTTGATAACTACATAATACTCTTGTTATTTCATTTTCATTTATTGACAGCAGAGACTCCTCCTGTTGTTCGCGATAGTTTGAATCGTGGCGTAGTTGCAGCTATAGCTAGTTCTGAAGCAGAGCGAGGTATGAAAGAGATTACTTAATTAGAATTGTTATTTTAATATTTTGTATTGAAATTTTAATGATATTCATCTATGTACTTTAAATATTATTTTGATCATTGTTGTAGGGACTCATTACTCCAGATCGTCAGCGTGCCCCTTTAGTGGATGTACATAGCGACTATTTGGCAGCGGTAAGAAAATATTGTATTTTATGTCATCCTATAATTGAATTCTGATGTATAATAGTTATTGATGTTTATACTTGTTATTTTATCAGCTCGAGCTACAAAAGAGTCTAGACGGGAGGACTAGTGAGCGCACTCGGAAGAGTACTGCATCTCCATCGACGCGATGATCAGAGACAACCCGAGATTTGTTTTCTTCCCCTTCTGAGAAATGACTAGATTATGGATAATCATTGTACGCCAATATGACATTACTAGACATATTTTTTGTATATTGTATAAGTGACATTTTCTATATCCATTTGGTTTTCACGAAGCCAATTTAACTTTATTGGACATATTTGATCTATGACATTATTGGACATATATATTTTTCTTCATGCTCTGCGAATATATAGAGTTTATATTTTAAGTATGAAATTCATGTGTCATGTGTATTGATATAGACTAATTTATGTTTATGTGGATGTCTTATGCTTTGTAAATTGCTTATGCCTTATATTTATGCTTGCATGTGTATCTATGTATATTGTTATTGAATGATTCATACTTAATGAGAATATGCATGTTTCATTTCATAAACCTAGACTCGTAATTTTCATTCCAACACCTTAATGAAGTGATAATAGTTCATATAAGATCAAAAATATCAATCCTACCCAATTTTAGTCCTATTAGAGCATTTTGACCACTTGGACCTATTTAAGGCATTACAATAATATTAACGAATGCACCAGTACATTATGGTCCTGAATGTTTGAATGGGTTTTAAAGCACAACAAGGTTATCCCTAGCATTTAAACATCAAATTAAAGGTTTTAGTGGAGACGGTTCGATGCCAGGACGAGCGGTTTTCAAGATATGCAATGTTTCAACTTTCAACTGCGCAACATTGCGAGTTTTTGCATCAACTGAGATTGGGTTAGAAAATGAAAATGGAAGCGAATCTCCAAAATATGAGATAGGTTATCGTAGTCCCCCATGACATGGTCCCGTAGCACATGACAGATCGTCAATACCCCTCGCGATCTCCGAGAAACAAATTTATGAAGATCGCCAATTTTGTTGCTTGGTGCACTTTGAGGGACACTTGACTCCATAGCAGTCAGCAAGGTTCGAGCCACTTCATTATTGTAATAGGGTCGTTCATAGTGTTCACCCAGCATTCTAGAGCTATTGGAGGAGACGGTTTGATGCCAGGACGAGCGCTTATCAAGATATGCAATGTCTCAGCTTTCAACTGCGCAACATTGTGAGTTTTTGTATCAACCGAGATTGGGTCGAGAAATGAAAATGGAAGCAAATCTCCAAAATTCAAGATAGGTTATCGCAAGCCTCCATGACAAGGTCCCGTAGAACCTGGAATTTTAGAGCTGTTGGAAGAGACAGTTCGATGCCAGGACTAGCGGTTTTCAAGATATGCAATGTCTCATCTTTCAACTGTGCAACATTACAAGTTTTTGCATCAATCGAGATTGGGTCAACAAATAAAAAAAAAAATGAATCTCCAAAATCTAAGATAGGTTATCACAAGCCTCTGTGACATAGTCCCGTAGCACCTGATAGCTTTGTCGATACCCCTTGCGAGCTCCGAGAAACAAACTCCTGCAGATCGCCAATTTTGTTGCCTGGTGCACCTTGAGGGACAATTGGTTCCATAGCGGTCGACAATGTTCGAGCCACTTTGTGACCATAATAGGATTTTTCCTAGCATTCACCTAACATTCTGAAGCTATTGGCAGAGACGGTTTGATGCCAGGAAGAGCAGTTTTCAAGATATGCAATGTCTCAGCTTTCAATTGCGCAACATTACAAGTTTTTGCATCAACCGAGATTGGGTCAGAAAATGAAAACATAAGTGAATTTCCCAAATCTGAGATAGGTTATAGAAGGTCTCCGTGACATGGTCCTGTAGCACCTGATGGCTTGTCGATACCCCTCGCGAGCTCTAAGAAATGAACTCCCGAAGATTGCTAATTTTGTTGCCCGGTGCACCTTAACGGACACTTGGCTCCATAGTGCTCGAAAATGTTTGATCCACTTTGTGAGAATAAAATTGTTGTTCCTAGCATTCACCCGACATTCCAATGTTGTTGGTGGAGATGGTTCGATGCCAGGATGAGCAGTTTTCAAGCTATACAATGTCTCAGCTTTCAACTGCGCAACATTGCAAGTTTTTGCATCAACCGAGATTGGGTCAACGAATGAAAATGAAAGAAAATCTACAAAATTTGAGATAGGTTATTGTAGACCTCCATGATACAGTCTCATAGCACCTAACATCTTTTCGATACCACTCGCGAGCTTTGAGAAACAGACTCCTGAAGATCGCCAATTTTTTTTCCTGGTGCACCTTGAGTGACACTTGGCTCCATAGCGGTCGGCAAAATTTGAGACACTTCTTCTCCATGATAGGGTTGTTACTAGTGTTCACATGGAATTTTGGAGATGTTGGTAAAGACAGTTCGATGCCAGGATGAGCGGTTTTCAAGATATGCAATGTCTCAGCTTTCAACTGTGCAACATTGCAATTTTTTGCATCAACCGAGATTGGATCAGAAAATGAAAAAAAAAGTGAATCTCCAAAATTTGAGATAGGTTGTCATAGGCCTCCATGAAATGGTCCCGTAGCACCTAACAGATCATTAATACCCCTCGTGAGCTCTGAGAAACGGACTCCTTAAGATCGCCAATTTTGTTGCTTGCTACACCTCGAGGGACACTTGGCTCCATAGCGGTCGGCAATGTTTGAGCCACTTCATGACCATAAGGGGGTTGTTCCTAGCATTCACCCAACACTTGGGAGCTGTTGGCGGAGACATTTTGATGCAACGACAAGCGGTTTTCAAGATATGCAATGTCTCAACTTTCAACTCCGCAACATTGCAAGGTTTTGCATCAACTGAGATTGGGTTGGAAAATGAAAATGGAAGTGAATATCCAAAATTTGAGATAGGTTATCTCAGACCCCCATTACATTGTCACATAGCACCTGGCAGCTTGTCGACACCCCTCATGAGCTCTGAGAAACGGACTCCTGAAAATCACTGATTTTGTTGCCCGGTGCACCTTGAGGGACACTTGGCTCTATAGGGGTTGGAAATGTTTGAGCCACTCTGTGCGAATAATAGGGTCATTCCTAGCATTCACTTGACATTTCAAAGTTTTTTACAGAGATGGTTTGATGCCAGGATGAGCGGTTT
Source organism: Thuja plicata (assembly GCA_018584345.1). Lineage (NCBI taxonomy): Eukaryota > Viridiplantae > Streptophyta > Pinopsida > Cupressales > Cupressaceae > Thuja > Thuja plicata. The sequence goes on from MU226695.1 coordinate 1,108,780, forward strand.
TCAAGATATGCAATGTCTCAGCTTTCAACTGCGCAACATTGCAAGTTTTTGCATCAATTGAGATTGGGTTAGAAAATGAAAATAAAAGTGAATGTCCAAAATCTGAGATAGGTTATCACAGGCCTCTATGATACGGTCCCATAGCACCTGACGGATTGTCGATATCCCTCGCGATCTCTGAGAAACAGACTCCTGAATATTGCCAATTTTGTTGCCTGGTGCACCTTGAGGGACACTTGGCTCCATAGCAGTCGACAATGTTTGAGCCACTTTTTCTCTGTGATAGGGTTGTTCCTAGCATTCACTCAACATTATGGAGCTGTTGGTGGAGACAGTTTGATGCCAGGACGAGCGGTTTTCAAGATATGCAATGTCTTAGCTTTCAACTGCGCAACATTACAAGTTTTTGAATCAACCGAGATTGGGTCAGAAAATGAAAATGGAAATGAATCTCCAAAATCTAAGATCGGTTCTCACAGGCCTCTGTGACATGGTCTCATAGCACTTGACGACTCATCGATACCCCTCATGAGCTCTGAGAAACGGACTCCTAAAGATTTCCTATTTTGTTGCCTGGTGCACCTTGAGGGACACTTGGCTCCATAGCGGTCGACAAAGTTTGAGCCACTTTGTGATTGTAACAGGGTCATTCCTAGCATTCACCCAACATTCTGGAGCTATTGGCGGAGATGGTTTCATTCCAGGATGAGTGGTTTTCAAGATATGCAATGTCTCAGCTTCCAACTATGCAACATTGCAAGTTTTTGCATCAACCGAGATTGGGTCAGAAAATGAAAATGGAAGCGAATCTCCAAAATTTGAGATAGTTTATCGCAGGCTTCCATGACATGGTCTTGTAGCACATAATGACTTGTTGATGCCCCTCGCAAGCTCCAAGAAATAGACTCCTAAAGATGGCCGATTTTGTTGCCTGGTGCACCTTGAGGTACACTTGGCTCCATAGCGGTTGGAAATGTTTGAGCCACTTTGTGACCATAATAGGGCCGTTCCTAGTGTTCAACCCACATTCCATAGCTGTTGGAAGAGACAGTTTGATGCCAGGATGAGTGGTTTTCAAGATATGCAATGTCTCAGCTTTCAACTGTGCAATATTGCAAGTTTTTGCATCAACCGAGATTGGGTCAGAAAATGAAAACGAAAGCAAATCTCCACAATCTGAGATATTTTATCACAGACATCTGTGACACGGTCTTGTAGTACCTGACAGCTCGTCGATACCCCTTGCGAGCTCCGATAAACAGACTCTGAAGATCATCAATTTTGTTGCCTGGTGCATCTTGAGGGACACTTGGCTCCATAGTGGTCGGAAATGTTTGAGCCACTTCATGACCATAACAAGGTCATTCCTAGTGTTCAATTGACATTTTGGAGCTGTTGGTGGAGATGGTTCAATCCCAGGATAAGCGGTTTTTGAAGATATGCAATGTCTCAGCTTTCAACTGCACAACATTGCAAGTTTTTGCATCAACCGAGATTGGGTTGGTAAATGAAAATGGAAGTGAATCTCCAAAATCTGAGATAGGTTATCGCGGGCCTCGATGACATGGTCCTGTAGCACCTGACAAATTGTCGATCCCCTCACGAACTCTGAGAAACGATCTCCTAAAGATCACCAATTTTGTTGCCTAGTGCACCTTGAGGGACACTTAGCTCCATTGCGGTCGTAAATGTTCAAGCCACTTCGCCTCAGTGACAGGGTCGTTCCTACTATTCACTCAACATTATAGAGCTGTTGGTGGAGATGGTTCGATGCCAGGATGAGCAGTTTTCAAGATATGCAATGTTTCAGCTTTCAATTGCGTAACATTGCAAGTTTTTGCATCAATCGAGATTGGGTCAGAAAATGAAAATGAAAGCAAATCCTAAAATTTGAGATAGGTTATCATAGGCCTCTGTGACACGGTCTTGTAGCACTTGACGACTCATCGATACCCCTCGCAAAGTTTGAGAAACAAACTCTTGAAGATCGCTGATTTTGTTGCTTGGTGCACCTTGAGGGACATGTGGGTCCATAGTAGTTGGCAACGTTTGAGCCACTTTGCCTTTGTGACAGGGGCGTTCCTAACGTTCACCCGACATTCAACTCCCGAAGATCGCCGATTTTGTTGCCTGGTGCACGTTGAGGGACACTTGGCTCTATAGCGGTTGGTTCAGAAAGTGCTTTGAGCGTCAAGATTGAGAAGGCCCAAGTTTTTAGGGGTTTTGAGGGGTTATCCAAATATATAATTAGTTTAAATGAGATTTTAGGTTGTCCACACCTGTATTCTTAGATGAGCTTCTAGTCATACCATCAAAGGAAAAGGAAAGATATAGTTTAAATGATTTTTTGTAGATATATATATACAAAGAATGTGCTAGCATGAAACATGACAATACGCTTAACATATATTTCTAGAATTCATTTCGTGAACATATTTTTATTAATTAATGATGAAAAATATGTTTGCAACTTAGCTCATTAGGAGCACCAAGAGGAAAGAGCTGAGAAGAGAAAACCTCTGGTATTGCCCCAAAAAATAGAAGAGAATTTGTTATTAAATCTTATAAACTTCCCATTATACATATGGGGTAATGCGTGAGCAATTTACAGTCCACCTAATGTGGATTCAAGGGAATTAATTCATTTACAAATATACATGTTATATGCACATGCATTCAACTATATTTTACATTACAACATTTTGGATTCACTTTTAGTCCAATTAACCAGCCGGATCTTCCCTACCCATTATTGTCTCAAGTATTGCCTCGTGGTTTGACTTGCGAACCTTCCAAAGAATTTTATCGTGTGGTTTTCCTCCATATCTGGTCAAATGTACATTTGATGCAACGACAAGGTTAGAAAAATGAAGAATCTTTCTGTGTATCTCCCAATTCTCGAACAACCACAACCTAGGGTTCTTCATACAATACCGTCTAAGCCATGTACCAGTTACAACCACTGCTCCTGTAGGGTATTCTAATCCTTCATCATCTATAACCGAGTGATCCAATTTCTTTTTGGCCTCAACACAATGACACAATAATAATCCGTCCCTTCATCATTGTCTTCAGGTGCAATAACAACAAAAATATGGTCTATAATGATAGAAGCATAACGAGGAGATTAATTTAATGAATACTTATGATAATGTACTAAATTTGAGTTGACAATTTGCCCGGTTGCACTAGATCAGACAAGCAGTCAAAGTCAATGGATGATTCCATTTGTGTCAGTTGCAATGCTGTTGGGGGACGATAGGAGTCAAGTGGGCTCAAAATTCGTGTATACCATTCGTTGACCCATTCCTTTGACTCACCCATCCCAATCTTCATCTATGCATGATGAAAAAAAGCATGCCATATGTCGTGTGTGGATGATACATGAACCTGCATTAGAGATTCTAAAAGAGTGTAGCTCACTTGATCATGTTAATGTACAACAATCCTCGTATGGTGCAATGTTAGTTTCATCCATCAACCAAAAAAATCTACGAACCGTAGACTCACCTTCATTACCTGGACCCATTGTAGTATTACACCACCGGATGATACATCTCGCATCTGACAATGTTGCTTATTCTTTGTGTGCTAAGGCCCTTTTTATACATGCACCTGCACCATTGTGCTCTCCCTTTCCATGACCGACCTCTGTACGATTCCACATATACTGAATACCAGTGTTTGTATGCATCCTGCTCAACCAATAAAACATCCAAGAATTCTTGAATTTTGATGCACAATTGTCTGACCATATGATGTGTCGACGATATGATATGCTCCCATTTCTCAAATCACCATAAAATAGATGAAAGCAACTGTGTACGAACTCTATAGAATGTGAACAATCATCGCTGATGTAAAAATGATACTCCCTCAATATCTTCCTATTCTCCTCTGTACTGTCAGGTGAATGCATAAATGCTATATGAACAAATATAGAAACTTGTTGAGAGCTATAATACTTTTTTTGCACCTCATTTTGTGGTTGTAGAGTGTAGTTCTCTGCGAATTCGACAACTGAAACAATGTTATCAAGTGGGAATGTGTCCTTGCACAACTTGAATTGCATATCCAACCATTGAGTTCTATGTGTATGCCTTGTATACTCATACACAATATTATCACAAAAAATATTCATGAACTGATACACTGGAATCTTTTCAATTACTAAATCACATCTTTTAGAGCATATGTGACTGTCTTATATTTTCTAAAATCCACTTTTTCATTCCGAATTGCATGTGTACTCTCCATATGTTGACAAATTGGCAAATATTGCAAACCACCACAATCAATGCATGTACCATTCAAGCATGTGAGCTTGTAAAATTTTTGACCATCTGCTCTTTCACATAAAATTGTAGTAATTAATTCCCTTGAAGATGTAGGTGGATCATTTATGTTACAATCCTGCAAAACATTGTTAGAATGCAAATCTACACATATATGCTTATAAACATCAAAATGGTTAGAAAATTCAATATGCACCCTACAACAACGAGTTGTGCGTGTGTGATTTATCTTCACATAAAAAGGCTTAGCCATTTCAAAATATCTTTGACTAATTTTAAATTGAGGAAACGTATGTATAAATTTTCCAAAGAATTGTGTCTAAGTTGAATCCAAAAAATGGTTCGGATGTGGAATGCGAATTTGACTACCAATCCTCCTTCTTACAACATCTCTTTGATTGGGAGATAATCGTGTGTTATTCTTCCAAAATTCTTCAATCACGGATTTTAAAGCTTCAACAATTGATTTATATTTCCGCAGTAGTCTACCAAAAAATGCCTATAACTCATTGTTATTTGGATCTTCCACTCTTTGACGCCTTCCCACAACTCTCATTAGGACTTTCTACTTATTTTCAATGCTTTGCTTGTCTTTCTAATGAGTTGATATTTCTTCATTTGAGTGCTTACTATTGTTGATGTAAGTACACATCATGTGACATTACTATCTTTTGTGCGTGATGTAGAACCCACACTCTCATATGCAGTCATTAGGCTCTTTACAATAGATTTTTCACTTGACTCATCCATCGTTCTTAGCCCAAGAATCTTCATGATGGGCCTAAATTTTAGATTTCTCATCATTTGAACAAATATTTGACATCTTCCTGTCATATTTAAACTCTCAAAAAATAATCTCCAAATACAAATAGCATATCTTTGACAAGTACGCTTGGGAATCTTGTCAGACATTTGTTGCAAAATGTTAGTATCAATATCAGTCAAATATTTTGGCCTTCTATAAATAATTCTAGGAGGTGTTTTCAACTCTTGAGTGACCTCAACATTACGAACATCAACAACATTATGTGTCAGTTGTGTACCTTCAACTGAAGATGATGTGCCTTCAAATTGAGATGTGAAAGATGGATCCTCACCAACTTGAGATGTTAATGGTGCGCCTTCAACATGAAACGATGTTGTGCCTACACCTTTGAATGTAGATAATGGTGTGCCTTCAACATGATACAATGGTGTGCCTTCAAGATGATACAAGGGCGTGTCTCCAACATTGGATGGTGGTGTCTCTTCAACTTGGGAACTCATAGATGATGTGCCCACATCTTCATAATTCAATTATCTTGTTGCACGCAAGTTTCTCATCCGTTGCCTTTTTGTTTCCAATTCCAATTCTCTCTTACTTTCTATTGATGTTTCATGTGAACCTCATCTAAAGACAAATCTTCTTCTATGGTATGCAATTTTTTGTGTTCACAAAGTCGTCTCATTCTTTCTCTTTTCTTCTCTTTGTCTCTTTCGTGCTCTTCTGGTGTTAGAGTCTTTGCTTGTTTCCTTGGCATGATGATGATTTCTACATATGAATTCATTACAACTTTCAAGTTATTATATCAATTTATTACAAGAAGTGAAACTTTATAATATCAATCTAAATTATATTAACTCAAAATATAATAGAAATGTATGACAAATTATAATATAAATCCTTTACAATATGTCAAATTATTTCTTCAAAAAATCTATATCATATCAATTATAAACAAAAGGACTCTTTATTCACAATTCACATGTAAAAAATAAAAAACTTACCTCAATGGATCAATTTTGGTGAAGAATGATTGACTTTCACACTTTGATGTTGATTTTTGAACAAAAATGTGTTGCAAATTGATAGAATATACTTCTTTGTGATCTTCAACACCATGAAAAGCGAATATTTGTCAAAAAAACTATAGATATCAGACAGTATATAGTAAAAAGTGGGCCTCTTTCACGAGTTTCTTACCTTTGTTACCATTTTTGTGTGTTCTTAAATAGTGCGTACGCGTAGTGCGTGCGTGCTATAGGGCGTACGCCCTATGTTAGACACACAAAATGATAAAGGGAGAAAGGGGGTGACAAGGGAGACCTCTCTCTCTCTCTCTCTCTCTGTGTGTGTGTGTTGCCCTCCCCAACCTTCTCACTCTTTGTATCTCCCTCCCTTAGGGAGTGTTTATGGTTTACATAGCGCGTACGCGCTATGTTTGTAAACCATAAAATTACACAGCGCACACGCCCTATAGCGTGCGCGCGCTTTGAACGACATTGAAGTTTACAAATCCTAAGGCTTGGATTTGCCTTGGAGATCCAACCCAAAGGCTTGGAGTATTCAAACAGGTCTAAGACGTGTTTTCTAGCAAACCTAGAAAAAAATAACATTTTTTCTTGTGTGCTCCCCGTCAGGTTTGCACGTGACTCAATAACGATAAAATCAAACAGTATGATATTGTAGTTCTCTTTGATAGCTATCTAACAATATAATTTATTTTGAATTCTTATTATGTTGAGCTTTTCATCTCTAATTTCTTTTGTAAGTATGTCCAATTTTTGTCAAAAACCAATGTGTAATTTGGGCTTAGATTTTGAAGTGATCATCAAATTTTAAAACAAATTACATTTTCATAAACTAGAATCCATTCTACACACTTAAAAAAAAAGAAGTTTTGATTTTCGATTAGTTTTCAATGATTTCTAGAGGCAGCACACAAAAATTTCACGTTTTCAGGATGTGTCCACTTCGAAAAATGACAAAAATCACACTTTCATAAAAAAATTAGTAGAAAAATCCGGGATAAACCAGGTGGTGTTAGCTAATTTCTCACTGGAGCGATTCATTTTTTTTAAAAAAAAGTTAACATTTTAGGGGAAGCACACCAGACGCTATGTTATGTTTTTTTCACAAAAAATCGGACCATTTTTTTTGCTCCCCCTTTTTGAGGGCCTTAATCTCCACCATTTCTAAAATAAATTAGTAGTTTTGAAACTAGATTTGGAGTAGATCAACTCTTGTTTTTGTCATATTTTAAAATTTTGAGTGTAACTATCCTCAATTTCTCGTTGAAGTTCAGAGTTTTCTGATTTCAGAAAAAAAGTGGCATCTTATACCCCCTTTTTGGTCCTCCATCTTTGTGCACTTACCCATCTTTTTTTCCTAGTCTTAGGGGTTATAAGATTGTGACAAAGGCAAACATTAGAACTATGACATAAGAGGATTTGATTTTGTGGTGGATTTGTCATGGGCTGAAATCAACGACTACCATGCTATCCATTAGTTTTCTGTCTCAGGTTTCTAGTTCTTTATCTTCTAAGAGGAACTGGTCGACTTATAGCTTGATCCACTCTCTTAAGAGGAACGAAGTTACCTCAAAGAGAGAAGAGAAACTAGTGGCTGTACATAGTGCCTTGCGTATCATTGACCACATGACACATGTGTACAAGGAGAGCTCAATAGAACGATGGGTTGTAGAGCCAGAGGAGCCATCACAAATTGATGAGGATGAGGATGCTTCAGATGCAGGGCTGGTTGGTGTTCCTTTGACGACTCTTGACCTTGGAGAGTCTAGCAGTTCCAATGATGAGTAGTTAGCTGACCTCTTGAGGGATGATTAGAGGCCTCCTTTCTTAAGTTTTTTTCATTTGGTCCTTTTGATTTTGTACTTGTTTTGATATCATGCTACTCATTGTAATCATCTTTATGATCACATACTTTTGATATCATATGATATAATAGAAATATTCCATTTGTTGATTTGACAATTTAAATTTTTTATCATTATGTAGTATTGAGTATTCTAATTTCTAATTAGTAATCCGATATTGAAAACTTCAATGTTTAATGTTTAATATTTATTGTTCAATGCAATGTTCAAGTATTTAGTAATTTACTATTCTACATCTTTATGTCTTATACATATTTTCATAACTAGCATTGTAAGTACCAAATGTATAGTATATAGTATATACAACACCCCACTGCCCCCTGCTACCGTCCCCCCTGCCGTCCTGAAATTGAGGCCCCTTTGTACCCTCGTCCCCGATGACGATGTAACTATGGAAACAATATCCAAACTTGTGTGCTCAACGCCCTAGCGAGAGCATAAATCTTGCAAGCACATTGACCCAACACAGATTTGAACTTGGGTGAGTTGAAACATTATCACCACTAAACCATTGCACTATACCTTTAATAGTGACTTGATATATACCTAAGTATCTATATGGTTATGTTTGTTTCCTTACTTCCATGAATACTTACTCTTTTCATTCATAGGTATTCTCAAATTAATTTTTGTTAATTTGTTTTCCCCCTTATTTATGATTCTTGAGCTTTTGTGATAGAATATGCATGACAAGTCCTTAAAAATCTCCGTCGCTCCCTAAATTCTTCAAAGTATGGGTAGTCATGTAAACTTGAATTTTGAAGGGATAACTCAATCCACTTTCACATTACAATTTTCGGTCCACTAGTCAATCATCTCAGCTTGCAAGAGGGATGATTTATGATCCAAATATCACATCTATGGGTACCCATTCAAAATTGATTTAATATCTATTTAATTCTTCTAGAATCATTTTTTTAAAATCTTGCCTTGAGGTTCTACATCAACCAAGGAATGCGTTTAAAATCTTAATATACTTAGTGTCATACTTAGAAAAACCTCCTTTGTTTATTATCTTTCTCATAATTGTATTAAAGCTTCCTCTAGAACCCATCCAATATTGTTGTTATTGATTTCATTAGTTCCTATGCAATTAAACTTTTTCACACGGATTTCTCATCGTGTATAGATTGATGTGAATGATTCATACTCCTCAATTAGCTCTTTTATGTTTTGAGATGACTCCCAATTTTGGTTCTAGACTTCATTAGCTCGAGCATCTCTCATTGTGATTTGTTGAGTTCCACTATTAGTTTAAATTAGTTATCATTAAATTGCATATGCATAATCAAGTTCAGCTCTTGGTGTTGCTTTACCATTTGTATCTTGGACTGAATTACTTCCTCGTGGTCATGTTAGGAGAAAGGCTTAACAATTCCATATGTTTGCGTAAGCTTGAAAATGAAAAAAATACCAATTAGGTTGCTTAGTCAATTGTTATCAATTTTTCTAATACTTGATCACTTGTTGATCTCCTATTTCATAAAAAAAATTTGGCAGTAGTTGATGTTGGTATAAATAGAGTCATTCCATAACTAGTTACTTGTTACCACTTTCTAGATTAACCTATTCACCCGAAAGCTTAAATTTACATAAGTATTTTAGAGATTTGTCTCACCTCATATGGTTAAGACATGTCTACTCATTTTGTGAGACACCTCTTCATACACACTTGCCACTTTCAAGTGAGTGAATAACTGTCTCATCTTTGGAAGGATAGTCAGTCATTGTGTTTGACTTGCCTACCTCCACCAGCTTGCCTATATATGCAAGCCTACTCTGTCCATTCAAATTAACTCTATAATATTTATTTAGCTTTTTGTGTGCTCATTATAATGTGTGGAAGTTCTGGTTTTGCTTAGCTATCTTGGAAATTCCAACATGTTATTAGAGCTAATTTAGCAAAACCCTTCCTTAATCCCGCACCTAGCCTAGTGAAGAGTTCCTCATAGAGTAATTTCGTAGTTGATTACTAGTTCAATGTTTTTCTGAGTTATTTTTATAAAAAGATTGGTGCATTCAAGTTTAGTTGTTTTGTTTTGTAGCTTTGTGTATTTCTTTAAGTGCTGGCTGAAAGCGCGTTAATGAGTGTTAAGCTCGATCGAGAGCAGGGATGAACATGTCAAGTCTAAATTTTAGCATGATTTTCATTCTAGACGTGCTCTACATGTATTAGAAAGTCTATTCAAGCGATCTGTTCAAAAGTCCCATGTTTTCAATGCACATGTAGGCCAATCCTGTAATGCATTGTATTAGCACGACCCGCTCTCCATCTGTGACATTTGAGCAACTCATTCAAGTTATTTTTGGTACACTCTTGCTTGGTTTAATTTGCATATTTCTAGAGACATCAACATTGCACAGTTCTATGTTGCATATGTCAGTCTGTGACTTGCTTAATCAAAAGATCTGTTAGCTAATATAGAAAGAGGCAAGCTGGGTAGATTTGTTCGCATTGCAGATCATGGTTTGTTCGCATGGCGTGGTCTTCCCCTACCTAGTCTTCGTAGCATCCAAAATTTATCCACCACTTTTTTTCAATGCTTCAAATCACCAGAAGCATTCACCATTGAGAAGCAAAATAGGAGTTTGTTTTTCCCTTAGGGTCCGTTTGGTTGGGGAATTGAAAAATAATGCAAATCATGGTTATCTATACCTTGGTTATGCAAACCCTGGTTATGCTTTTTTGGGACTGTTTGGTTGCCCTGGAAGATGGATTTGTAAATCCACATTCTCCGTTTGGTTGTCAAATTGAAAATAGGAATTCGAATTTATGAAATTCTCATTCTCTGTTTGGTTGAACATTTTCGAATTGGGATTAGAATGCAGGTCTTCATATTCTCTGTTTGGTTCTGCACTTTGAATTAGAATTTGAGTTTGGGTCTCCATCTTCTTCGTTTGGTTGTTCATTTCAAATTAGAATT
>MU226695.1:1129634-1146879 GCA_018584345.1 Thuja plicata
TGGCCATCATTTTCCTGCATCCCACAGTGGACCTAGGGTTGTTTTTTTCCTGTCTGTGTTCTTTATGTTTTATGAGTGCTATACCCAATAGTCTTTCCAATACCCTTTTCCCAATACTCTTCCCAATACCCTTTGACCCTCCATTCTTGTTTTTATTTCTTTCGTTACTCTCACAATCTGCTGACGACTGCATGCAAAAATGTGGAAGCACAAGAAATGGGAGACGTGGTATACCATGCAAAATGTGGAAGCACAGGAAAGACATCATATTAATATATTTATTTTAGATTTTGTATGGTTTATGCTTCCCACCCAAGCTCCACAATAATGAGAACAGAGCAAAGCCCCACAAAAAAAAAATCTATGGTGGACAATAACTTCCACTAGAATGGCATACAATAATTTCAGTCAGTCTGAAAAGAAATACAATCAGGCGTATTTTTTCCACAACTTCTAGATTCACTGTGCAAAAACAACCATATTAAGACGTTTCCAACCTTATCTCTTGCTCCAAGTAACATTTTCAAAACCTCAAATAACACAGAAACAAAAATACCTGGTGTGGGGCTTCAATTTGTAGGCAAACCCTAGCGTCGAACACTGCAGCACAAAGCTGAAGACGCAGACCGCAACGAACACGCGGCAATCGCTATTTCAAAACCGTGGAAATGGCTGCATCAAAACGTGGTTATGTGCGGACCTGACAAAAAATTAAAATTGATTTGAAGTCCAAAAACGTGGAGTTGCCCGGACCCGACAGAAAAATTAAAATGGGTTTAGTTCTCAACAAAACCGTGGATTCCAAAGTCATTCCACCTCTTGAGGTGGAATTCCAACATCTGCGTTTTTGGCAAAATGGGGTCACGCAAATCCACATTCGCATTTTGTAAAAGGGTTCTCAAACAGGGAATTGCACCCCATAACCGGGTTATGGGCAGCATAACCCAGTTATGGGGTGCAACCAAATGGGCCCTTAACGGCTTCAAGGCTTGGTGTAAAGTCACATTCTCACACACGGCCTCCCTCCCATCTAGGCTTATCTATGCCGCCTCCAACAAATAGCAAGACAATGAGCACATCGTCCATGGGATTTGTTCTCTCCCGTTAATTGGTTGAAGCTAACAATTAAAAGCTAGTGTTTTCCATAAATTGTCAAATGCTTGTGAAATGTGGATTTTTAAAATCTTTTTTGCATAAATTGCAAATGGGAAGGTGTTTATGTATTGGGAAGTTTATTTTGTTCCATTTTGAACAAGTAGTTGGAAGGCTAGGTTTGACCTCACCTTAGGCACCTTTTTATTTTATTTTAGTGCAAATATAGTAAAAAATAGACTAATTTTATAGGAAATTAATTGTTAAATAATTTTTAACTAGCAATTCGAAATTGAGCACCATTTTTTGCAAAAATAATATTTTGATATTTCTTACGCATTGGACCTTATTACATTGTAAAAAATACTAAGTTATAAAGAGCCAAAATTGGTGGGTCACCTAATATTGCATCAAGGGGGATGTCTTGAGTGGTGCCTTTGAGCACTTTTGTGAGTCATGCCATGAACACTTCCACATTTCCTTTACTATTATTCCTATTGGAAGGATATATTGTGTTGCACCTTTGTGTATTTCCATGAGTTGTGTCTTTAAACACTTCCACACCTTCTTGAGCACTACATAGAGATAATCAATGTAGTCCTATGGTATGCATTGTGATTTCATCACCATTACATCATATGTAGATGAATAATGTAGTCCTATGAAATGAATTGCAATCTCATCACTTGTTGCTACACATGAATCCATAAATGTTTTGAATAGAAATCATTCAATGTTTCCTTATAAAAAGATCCTCATACACATTTTCCAACACTACGAAGTTGGAGAACATTGTTGAGGGCATCAATTTTCTTTTGTTCCTATCCTACATCACCTATTGCATGTATCAAAATTCAGATTCACTCTACTAAGAGAATTCAAAGGTTCTCTAGTAGAACAACACATGTAGCATATGAGAATCATATTACGGGTGGCTGCATAGTCTCTTCCTTACTCTCCTATGAGGGAAAGATGACTGTAATTGTGTTAGAAGTAGTCATTGGTGAGTCATCATGATTACTTCTTTCTATGACCTTGTTAGGCCTTAAGACAACACACACAACTAAGAAGGGGCAGGGGAGGGAATAAGTTGTGTCACAATAACAAACTTTAATCAACTTATAAACTTTAATCTCAGTTTTGAATGATAAACATGTAAGTAAGATTTCAACACAGTAAACAACACATAACACCAATATTTTTGACATGGAAACCTTGTTAGGGGAAAAACCACGGCGGGGATGCAACCCACAAGATGAATGCACTTTGTTAAAAGTGCTATACCTTGTTAGGAATATTACAAAGGGGAATTCACTTCCTAGATCTCACTGCTCGAATACAACAAGGACCTCAATCCCAAGGAAGGCTCATTGCCTTACAACAATCTCTGATCACAAATCATAAAGGGCATAATGTCCAAGCTCACTAACTGACAAACAAAATCTCTGATATGCCAAAACAACTCCAATGAAGTACAACAAATCTCTACCTCAATTACATATTCCACTCATACCTCTTCTCTTCAACATCACACACTTATTCTCTCTTCTCTCATACATTCACATTTACAAATGATTACATATATATACTCATTACATCAATTTATCTCAACTAGGTCGGCTAGGGACCTAATTACAAAACATTAATATAATACAACTCAATACTCAATGCAATCCATTGAATGTAAGCTAAGACATGACAATGATCCATAACATCTTGAACATGCTCCAGATTCATAGATCACACCACAAACCTTCGCAACACGCTACATCACCAACTCTACCAAGAAATCATAAGAACATTAAAATACCACATAAGATTCATCAAATCTGATCACATAACCCAATGCAATCCAACAATACAAATAGGAAATGATCAAGAAGAATCAACAAGCAACATGAAATACCAAGACATCAACACAAGCATCTCTACCATAAAATCCATTCACTTCTCTGCACTGTTCATAAGGAACACTAATCAGAAACCACTGTCATAAAAGAGAATTAGCTTACCAACATCCAAATCACAAACCACTCAAGATGAGGGCACACATCCATGTCCTCAACTCACCACCAAGTAGCAACCAAGAATATTGCATAACCGATCCACACCAATCCAAATATTGAAACACTGTCACAGTCTGAATAACCAAAATTACAGTCTCTGATAAATCCATCTTAACTCTCTCAAATCAACATCTGAACCTCTACCACGTGAACACTATCAAGTAAAGACATCCCATAACACAACTATACGATCGCAACATCATATCTTTAATATAGTAGCCATACCACATAAATCATCTCACTGAACATACCATGAACACTATCTCCAACAATAGGGTTATGTTGACATCAATAAAAAAACATTAATGCCAACATATGTATGCACAATATGAACAACATCTCCAACAATCTCCCCCATTTGGCATTGATGACAACAGATGATGTGAAATATTTTAATTAATGCACAAAGAAACAATAACAACAACAATACAAACAATATCCATAATATGACATCTCTGAATATATCTCCCAAATTATTTTATTTTCACATGAATATCTCTCCTCCTTTGACATCAATGACAAAGGCACATGTATGCACTAAGTCATAGAGGCCAAAAATCTGAACAACACATCTCATGAAACTTTTACTACACACTACTACATGACTCCCCCTAAAGAACAACTACCAAAAACATCAATTCAGAAGAATGAAATCTCTGTAAGCACACTGGATTGATGCATCTTAATGCATCTCTAGCTGTGATCAGGAGGGGAAATCACCCCAAGACCTTGGAGATACTCAAAAGTATCCTTTGACAATGGCTTCATGAATATATTTGCAATCTTCTCTTTAGTACATACATACTCCAATCTGACTTCTTTCTCACTAACTTTGTCTCTCAAGAAATGATATTTGATAGAAATATGCTTTGTCTTTGAATGCAACATAGAGTTCTTTGAAATATTGATAGCACTTGAATTGTAATAATAGATAGCAATAGGCTCATAAATAATTAATCTAATATCTTACAACATTTACTTCATCCATACCACTTGTGTACAATTAACAACAGTAGGAACATACTCAGCTTCAACAATAGATTGTTATATACAATTTTGTTTCTTACTTGCCCATGAAACTAATCTCTTACCCAAAAGGAATGCTCCTCCACTTGTGCTCTTTCTACCATCCACATTACCTTCCCAATCCGCATCAGTACAGGCACTCAATGTGTAATCATCATCTTTACCATACCATAAGTCATAATCAACTATTCCCTTCAAGTATCTGAATATCCTCTTAAGAACAACAACATGTGATTCCTTTGGTTTTGGTTGAAATCTAGCAACAATGCAAACAACATTCATAATGTGTGGTCTAGTTTGTGTCAAATATAATAACCCTCTGATCATTGATTTGTATCTAGTCTAATTTGCATTAGGTGTATCATCAAGTTTTGTCAACTTACAACCAGTAACCATAAGTGTACCAACAAGTTTTGAATCATGCATACCAATTTTTTTCAACAATTCTTTCACATACCTAGAATGAGAAATGAAAATACCTTTATCTGTTTGTGTAATTTGCAGTCCAAGAAAGAATTTCATCTCATCTATCATAGACATCCCAAATTCCTTCTGCATCTCATCAAAAAATTCTTTACTCAACTTGTCATTTCCACAAAAAATTATATCATCCACAAAAAATTATATCATCCACAAAGACTTCAACCATCAAAATGTTATCACCAACAACGTTAAAATACAAATTACTGTTAGCAGTACTTTTATTGAAACCAATCTTCAATATATACTTATCTAACCTCACATACCAAGCTCTAGGGGATTGCTTCAATCCATATAAAGATTTCTTTAGTCGGAAAACCATGTCATCTTTATTAGTTAAAGAAAAACCATCTGGTTGTTCAATGTATACTTCTTCTTCTGACTCTCCATTCAAGAATGCCAACTTAACATCCATATGATATACCTTGAAATTTTTGTAAGTAGCATGTGTAAGAAACATTCTAATAACTTCAATTCTAGCAACATGAGAAAATATCTCTTCAAATTCAATACCTCCATCTAAGAATATCCCTTACAAACAAGTTTGGCTTTGTTCTGAACCACGTCACGATCTTCATTCAATTTATTTTTGAATACCCATTTAGTACTGATCACATTCTTGTTCACAGGTCTAGGAACAAGAACCCATGTCTTATTCTTCTTAATCTGTTCCAATTCTTCTTTCATAGCTTTGAACCAAGTTTCATCTTTACATGCTTGATCAACATCCTTAGGCTCAATCTTAGAAATAAAAAAACTTCATTCCTAGCAATTCTTCATGTAGTCTGAACACCTTTGTTTCTATCACCAATAATCCAATTCTGTGAATGATTTAACTTTAAATACCTAGGATTCTTTGGATTTTCATTTGTAGCTGACTCTTGTGTTTCCAACTCTTCCTCATCTTCAACTTCTTCATTATTCTTTACCAATCCATTTTGATTTTGATTCTGAGCTTGCACAATCTGACTTTCCTCTTCATCATCTGATTCATAACTGTAAGATCTAGCTAGTTTATGAAAATTTTCATCCACTTTCACATTAGCACTCTCAATTATCTTTCTCAATATATGACTATAACATTTGTATGATTTTATCTTTGTAGAGTAACCAAGAAATATTCCCTCATCACTTCTAGGATCAAACTTTCCTAAATCTTCATCTCTCTTAATGTAACATTTTCTTCCAAAGATTCTAAAATACTTCATAGTAGTAATATGACCATACCAAAGCTCATAAGGAGTCTTACCAGTACCATGCTTGATTTGAACTTTATTTAGTGTATAAACAACAATGCCAATAGCTTCTCTCCAATAGATATATGAAACATTTCCTTCAATCATCATAGTCCTTGTAGTGTCAAGGATTGTTCAGTTTCTTCTTTATGCAATTCTATGTTGTTGTGGGGTCCATGATATAGACATCAATGTCTTTATTCCATGCTCTTCATAGTATGCATCAAATTATCTAGATGTAAACTCTCCATCTTTTTCAGATCTCAAACATTTCATCTTCATACTTGTCTCAGTCTCAACCATTGCTCTAAAGATCTTGAATTTGTCAAATGCCTTAGATTTTATCTTCAAAAATGTAACCCACATCATCCTTGAATAATCATCAATGAATAGGATAAAGTATCTATCTCCATAATAAATTATAGTTCTAGTAGGACCACATAAGTCAGTATGCACCAGATCTAACTATCCACTCGATAAATATGCCTTACTTTCTAAAGTAGATTTAGTTAGATTACCCAACTGTCATTCCTTACACATCGCATTAGCATGCTTCAAAAATTTAGGTAAATCTCTTATTGCATTTGTAGTGCTTATATTCATAATATTATACAAGATCACATGACAAAATCTCTTATGCCATAACCAACTGTCATCAATCTTTGCAATCAAACATCTATTCTCTAAATTGTTTAAATGAAATACATTACCTCTAGTCTTTGTACCTGATACAATCTCAATTCTAGTGCTTCCAATGATTCTACACATTCCATTCTTGAATTCCAAATGATATTCCTTATCAACTAGTTTTCCAACACTCAAAAGATTATGCCTTAAACTTTCAACATATAGAACATTCTTAGTATTATTCTTACCATCAAGTGTAATTGAACCTCTTCCTTTGACCAAACATGGGGCATTTTTACTGAATCTAACAACTCCACCATCATAGTCTTCAAGCTTCACAAATTTACTTTTGTCTCTAGTCATGTGATGTGAACATCCACCACCAATAACCTTGTCGTCTTTCTTATCCACATGCGAAACCAAGGCTCTCTCTTCATTAGGATTATCATCTCTGATACAAATGAACACAATCTCTTCTTCTCTCTTCTTAGATTCATTATGTGTTGTTCCTTCATCAACAACATAGTAACATTTCTTCTGATATTTAGGCTTGAACTTCTTATGCTTATACTTAGGCTCTTTGTTATGACATCTGGAAGCAATGTGACCAATATTATTACATGCAAAACACTTCAAAGGAAACTTTCATTCAAACTTATAAGATCCCTTAGGTAATCTCTTTTCATATAGGGATTCAAGCTCTTCAAGTTATATTTCTTCCTTCTCAATTTGTTCCCATTCCTTAGCATATCTACCAAGCTTAGATGAACTTTCACTAGGATTATATATTTTCTTATCCTTAGAAGTAGTTTTTTTAAATGCAGATTCAACTTTAGGAAATCTATCTCCAAATTTCCTCATTTCAAAAGAAGCTAACTTACCAACCAATGTATCTCTTGTCACATTAGTCACATTTTTTATCTCTTCAATAGAAACAACCTTGTGATTGTAAGCATAAGGCAAGGATCTCAGGATATTATAAATTTTTTTATTCTCATCCAATGTTCCACCAATGCATCTGATTCCACAAGCAAGTTCGGTGATCTTATACACATAGCTAGTAATGTTCTCATCTTCTCTCATCCTTAATGTTTAATATTTTCTTTTCAGACTATGTAACTTGGTCTTCTTCATAAACTCATCTCCTTCATACAATGTCTCTAACTTTGTCCATATTTCATGTGCAGTCTCTAATCCCAATATGTTTGTATACTCAACATCTGATAAGATACTCCTCAAAGCTTCTTTTCCTCTTATATTAATCTCAAACTCTTTCTTCTCATCAGCAGTTGCAGTAGCAAGATCAACAGGAGGTTTGTAGTATTTCTTTGTAACAATCCAATGTTCTTCACTAAGACACCTCTAGTGTGTAATCATCTGGTCCTTCCATATAGTATAATTTGTTCCTTCAAAAGTGAGAGGAGAGACACACAGACCGATGAATCGTATCATTCATATTCTTGAGTTTGGAATGAAGAGAAGGATAATGCTCCCCAACATGGGACACGCAGATAGATGGATCTTCCTCCGTCTATTATCTGTCTTCTGTCTATTATCCGCGATAGTTAAGGAGAGGAAACGGCTAAATTCTAGTGTCTTAGGCGTAGGGGAACCTAGGAGCAGGTCGATATTTTGCTCGATCGTACGTAAATGTAACTCACTATTTTAATCGCTTTAACCAGCCACTACGATATGTAAGTATTGAAAATTATATTCTTCGTGGCCCTGTGAAGAGCCAAGTTGCTGATTAGCAATACTATGTAAATGACCCAGGAGTTATTTTTCCCCCTTGCTTGGCTATAGTTACACTTCCTGAATCTAGAGCTACTTGACCCTCCAATCTAGCTCCAACAATACATAGAAGTGAATGGGATGAATATTCCGATCAAAAAACTAGATAGTCATATGGGTGAGATCAAACAGTTTATAAATCTTGCAGTAAGATGATTAAGTCCCATCAGTTGAAGCAATAACAACAATATTTTGTTTGATGGTGGTTTCTTTTTCACCGTCAATCGAATTATATGGATCCTAATATATATAAATACTGAAAAAAAAAAAATGTCCTCAAAAGAATTGAATGAGAAGCCGGTGCACCGGCCCCTACTATTCTATGGCTTCCTTCTTTTTCCTTTCCTTCTGGTGCACTGGCCCCTACTATTCTATGGCATCTGAACTATTAATTCATAATCATAAGGAAAATATTTTTTCTTGTCAATTGAATTGATTACTTTCCTTATTCTGTAAAAAAAGACTATCCTTCTTAAAGGTTGACATCCCGGATCTCCTCAAGCGATCAAGCTTCCCAAAGAGGACACTAGCTTTGATACCAAATTTTAGACCTTAGGATAGCACACACAATTGGAGGGGGAGGAGGGAGGAGAGGAGGGTGAATCATTTGTGCCACAATAATAACAAACTTTAAAATCAACTTATAAAATTTAATATTAGATCTGAATGATTAACATGTAAGAACGATCTCAACAAAGTAAACAAAACATAACACAAAGATTTTTGACATGGAAACCTTGTTAGGGGAATAACCACGGTGGGGATGGAACCCACAAGATGATGAAATTTTGTTAAAATTACTATACCTTGTTAGGAGTATTACAAAGTGGAATGCACATGCATTCAGGCACACTATCTAGAGCTCACTGCTCAAATACAAAAAGGATATCAATCCCAAGGAAGACTCACTGCCTTACAAAAATCTATGATAACAAATCATGGAGGACATACTGTCCAAGCTCACAAACTTCCATACAAAATCTACACACTCTTATCTTCAACATCACACACTTATTCTCTCTTTTCTCATACATTCACATTTACAAATTTTTACATATATATACTCATTACATTAATTTATTTCAACTAGGTCGGCTAGGGAACTAATTACAAAACATTATTAGAATACAACTCAATACTCAATGTGATTCATATAATGTCGACTAAGACATAGAAATGATACATAACAACATCTCGAACACGATCTAGATATGTAGATCATGCCACAAACCTTCGCAACACTCTACATCACCAAGTCAGCCAAGAGCTCATAAGAATATTAACACGCCACATGAGATTCATCAAAGCCGATCACATAATCCACTATGATCTAGAAACATGAATAGGAAATGATCAAGATGCATCAACAAACAATGTGAAATACCAAGACATCAACATGAACATCACTACCATGAAATCCTCTCACTTCTCTATAGTGTTCATAAAAAAAAAAATCAACAACCACTGTCATAAAAGAAAATTAGCTTGCCAAAATCCAAATCATGATCCACGCAAGCTGAAGACACACATCCATGTCCTGAACTCATCACCAGGTTAGCAACTAAGAATATTGCATAACCGGTCCACACTAAGCCAAATAATGAAACACTATCATAGTCTGAATAACCAAAATAACAGTCTCTGATAAATTCATCATAATTCTCTCAAATCAATATTCGAATCTTTTCCACTTGACCAGTATCAAGTACAGACATCCCATAACACAACTATATGATCACAACGTTATATCTTCAATACAATATCCATACCACAAAAATCATCTCATTGAACATACCAGGAACACTGTCTCCAACAGTAGGAATATGTTGACATCAATGAAAAAATATTAATACCAGCATATGTATGCACAATATGAACAACAGCTCCAGCAATCTCCAACAGACCTATCTTCTTTAATTTTACATTCATATTGTATCATTTCTTTTCCAGAGTGGAGTTTTATTTCTATTAGATCTGTTTTATGAAATTTTTTTTATTTGTCACCTCTTGACTAGTTATTTGTCAACACTTTCTAGATTGACATATTCATACACAGACTTATATTTACTTAGGTATTCTATATATTTGTGTCAACTCATGGCTGAGACATGGGTACTCACTTTGCGAGACACCTCTTCATATAAACTGCCACCACTAGAAGACTTGTCAAGTGAGGTAATAAGCATCCCATCTTTGGAGGGATAATCAATTGTTGTATTCGACTTGCCTACTTCCACTTGCTTATGTATACAATCTCACTTTGTACATTCAAATTAACTCCTTGATGATATTCGTTTGGCTTTTTGAGTGCTAATAGTTTGTGGAAGTTATGGTTTTTTTCTTTATGATCTTCAAAATATTAATAATTTTGATTAGATAAGCACAATAAGGCCTCAAACCCATTACAAGTTAGACATCAAGGATTAAAGAGTGAATATCACATGAGATGAGATTGAGAAAGAAAAGAGGAGAGAGGAAGCCTTTGATTAGAGTTGCGAATTGGCAAGGGACAAGGGTCCCAACTCTTTATCATAGAATTATCTTCCACCAACCTTAAAAGAGTAAAGAGACAAGAAGGGCCTTTCCTCTTTCTACTAGTTTCCATGAAATTCCATCATTCATCACCCCAGTACTCGAGAAAGAAGAGTTATTTATCCAATCATAGGATCACCAATTTCTGAATGAAGAGAAACAAGATTACAAGGCACATCAACGAACACCAAAGAAGATGGTAGCTGAGAGAGAGTAACAATGTGTAACTAAAGAATGAAAAGGAACATAAATAATCACTTGAGGAACATCAAGACATGACGGGGTCACCTTTGAAACATAATGCTCAAAATTCTTTAGGTTAGAGTCTATCTCAAGGGGAACCCCAATAATTAAGTGTTCTTCATTAGCATCTTTCCACCATGTAGTAGAACCCTTCCTATATGATCAAGAGTAGTCCAAAATTAGGTGACCCATAGTGAAGAATTAATGATAACGAAATGGGAAGCCTTATAATCTAGTGGTTATGTCTAAGGCATGTCCTTGAACACTAAAACCACATCCCCTTGAAGAGGTTTTGAGATGTCAATGTCAACAAGAATGCTAGAAAAGGTGGAGTGATCCAAGTGGGAAGTGGAATCACCCACCTTCAAAAAATGACCAATTGAGTTGCAGGCGGCCTCGCAATAGGAATCATCCTAAAAATGAAGTAGAAGGTTAGACAGTTTGACCCAAACTAGACACACAAAGAGTGGTCCAGTGAGGGGATTGAAAGAGGGATTCCAGGGTTCGATAGAAAGAGGGATTCAATACTATATCTAGGTCATAAGATGAAGCAAAATCAACTATGAAAAGCCCCTTTGAACAAGGAAAGAATTTGATCTTACTAGACACCAAATATTTCCAAGAGGATTGGATCCAATTGTTCAAGTCAAGAAGAGTAGGTCAAAGTGCGGGGAACTGAAAAATCAAGTTGCACCTCTCATATAAATCCTCATTATCTACAACTTCCTTGACATAGACAGTGACTAGAGAGGAACTGGTACAAGGAAGTGGTTGAACTGCACACTAGGGAGCGGGTCCAAAATTAGAAGCACAAGGATAACTTTGGGTCTTTGTAGTAGATCTTAGAACAAGGCTAGGTTGATCCTTTGGGTTCACAATAATATTTTTCCCTAAAACACAACCATCAATTACAGGCTAAGGGAAAAAATCATGAGCCAACACACTATAAGAAAATATTGTCACACAAGACACTGCAAAGCTAGGTACATGTGAAGAGGGAGCCAACTTGTCACTAGATAAGTTCATTTAAGGGGCATAAATGACATTTGTGCACAAAGGAGGAGCATTGAAAATTACCCCTATGCTCAAAGAATGCATGAGCGGAAGGACATTTTTAAAATCATAAAGTTGGTGCAATTGAAAATCCCAAAAATTGATTGAGTAAATTTCCTACCTTTTTCTATTGTGATAAATTTTTAAATGTGTGTGATTGATATAAAAAGCTTGTTTAGGTATAAAAAAATGATTTCTTATATATATTGAATTGTCCTAAATCTTCTAGAGACGAGCATATAGAATATCACCTCGCTACATTGACATGTATATTATTGTGTCAAGTTATGGTCTTTGTACTCTTGGAATATGTATATATTAGGATTTGCAACTTGGAATTAAGATGTGTATAGTTTTAATTTCAGAGTCTTTTGCATCCAAACTTGACATGATCAGGGCATACTAAATTTTGAGGATCTCAATTTCTTTAATACTTTGATATGCATTAATAATAAATTATCTTGTATTAGAATGTAATTCTATGCATTAGGATCTCCTCCTTTTTCCATCTTTGAAAATGTGCATCTGGTATTGTTTATTATTGGCACTCCTCTTTGTATGTGCCCTCTTCATGAGCTTCAAAATAATGGATCCCACCTATCCATAATGAATTACATGAGATAATTGGGGTGCTCAATGTACATTTTATTGTCATTTTGCATTTGTAAAATCATGGTCCTTCTAACATTGAAATATCTAGATCTTATTTTGTTTCAAGTTATAATTGTGATATGTATAGTTGAAATATTTGAACCTTTTGGTTCCAAACTTATTGTAATCTTCCCATGCTATAACTTTGAGATGATCCATTTATGTAACATGATATGCTATTGAATAGAATGATCTTTCTTCCAATCTAACTCTATTCATTGGGCTATCCTGCGCATCATCATAGAAAATCTACATCTAGCATCATTTGTTGTTAGTATAACTCTATGTGTGTGCCTTCCCTATGAATTTCAAAGCCATGAATTCCACACTTCATCATGGTGACATGCATATACTCATTGACATTCTTCATGCCACTTTGGTCCCCTAGGATAATAAATCATTGTCATGTTTCCTAGCTTGCTCAAAATTTATTATAGTTCACACTTGTGCTAGAGTCCCTTAAATTAAACTATAGTTAAGAATGAAAAACTAACTTATCCTAATGAGATGAATAATTATGGGATCTCCTAATACATTTTTTGAACTAAATACAAAGTATTGTATCTTTCACTAGTGACACTTTATTTGGGCCTTTTACATCAATGTGTCCCTCATTATCATGGTCATGCTCACAACCATATGACCACTATACTCATCATTCTTTGCCTTAGCACCATCTTTAATCACATTTTCTTCATCATTGGTCTTTCTTATCATTTGAGTTGAGCTTTTTAAAATAAAACTTCAACACCAAAAACTTGCTTTCTAATTGTCAAATATATTGTCATGTTCAACAGAAGAGTATTTGATTGTGCTCAATGTCCAAATTTTTATGTAACAATTATGTATGTCTACAAGTTTTAAAAAATAGTAAATCATATGTAGGTTTTCTTGTAACAATTATGTATGTCTAAAAGTTTTAAAAATTAGTAAATCATATGTAGGTTTCCAAGAAAATTATAACCATTTTAGTGAAATAAATGGTAAGTAATCAATTGGATTGCTCACCGACCATGATTAATTTTGTTACAAATACAAATATACTTGATTTATAGGTCTTTCCATCTTAGAGAGAATTATTTTATATTTACACATGGATTATTTTTAAATTATACTTTTGTATTACTATAATTATTATAAACTCAATATATAACTTAATATAGGATATTTTAAAATGCGACTCTTGCTCAGTGCGTCTATCTCTACCAAGGCATCTGTTGTGCCACCCCTAATGTGGTTCTAGAGCATTCTTAGATCCTAACGGGCCCTCTCATGTAGGTTCCTCTATTCACCTTTCTTAGTAGTTGGGTCATGTGCCTCCTCTAATGTCCACTTCTCCCTCCAAGGTTGGCACAAATCCTACAAAGAATCAGGGTCTCTTGGCCCCCTCTCTGGGCTCGACCGTGTGCCTATTTAGGGGATAGTTTCTCTCATGGATCCACAAATTATCCTTTTGGATTTCCTCCTTTCATGCTAAGATGGGTTTGAGAAGGCCTTACCATTCATGGGGTGTTTATGCAGAAAATCAACTTCCTTTTCCTCATGAAAGAATTGTTGGTTCTACATGAGTTCTCACCATGGGACAAGGGTCTACAGTTATTACCAGGGTAACCATTTATTTGATAATTTATATCTATAAAAATTACTAAAATGTTTACTATAACATATTTTATTATATAAATATTAATAAAAACATGAAATTATGGAAGCAAAATCTTATATATATCTATCTATCTAAAATCTCTTCATTCATGTGATATGCTTTTCCAAAATTTTAATTGTATTTTATAATAAAAAAATATAAATATGGCCATCAAATTCAGGGCTTAACTTACATGTCTCTAAATACACAACGATATTCTCTCTCTTCCAATATTTACTTTCTCAATAGCTGAAGATAGTAAAATGTGGCTCCACACAATTCAGCATAGACAAGGATTTAAAAAAATGCAATTTTCTTCCGGCCTGTAAAAAGTGAATACAAGACCTTCCTCTAATGACAAAATCCATTTATATGCGGATATAGCTTCCTTATGCCTAATTTTCAATTGCATATAATTAGAGGGTACTGTGACCATAATAGTGGCACTCACGAATGTTGCTATCGTGACACAACGGATGTATGGGACAACACCAAAGTTCTTCCGAAATGTGTGTCGCCCAAAACTTGTCAAAGTAACCATGCCACAACCACTGTAAAGGAACTCATGAAGGTTGTGATGTCAGAGATTAGGAAAAATTTGAGCTTTGATTTCTGGTTTTGATTGTGTATTATTATTATTATTACTATAACTATTATTATTATTATTATTATTATTATCTTTTTTAGTTTTATTATTATTATTATTATTATTATTATTTTGTATTTCTTTGCTTTTTTGTTCTTAGGTAGTCTTTTCTCCCCCCCTTGGTTTTCATGCCTCCTTTCTCACCCCAACCATCCTTTTATCTTCTGAGTGAAGTCCAGTCTGCAACTTATTTTTACACTTATTGCTCTTACATCCTGATGATGGATCACGGAGTGTGATCTGAAACATTTTTTATTTTGATGCTTAAAAACATACACAATCAAAACCATAAATCAAAGCTCAAATTCAATGGATTGTAGAAATCTGATCAATTTAGTTTATGAAATGCCAGCTTCGCAGCCCCATAATGTATACTCTCTTTGTTATCCTCAATTCCTCACGGGATTTGAAAGATGGCTGCAAGTGTGACCATACAAAGGCTATCAAAGCTAAACATAATTAATTTGTGACCCTATTTAATAGCTTTTTGAGTTCAAGAGGTTCTTCAAGTATGGTTTTTTAAATGAAGTTATTTGAATTTGGAGAAACCCATGTTAATATCTTGTATCATTTTGAGAGGTTGTATTAAATTCATTAAATTGTAGATGATGACATTAAAAAATCTGATTTTTAGTAATGTTTAAGATATTATATTAGTTATTAAAATTTTAAATATGTTTACATTTCAAGTATTTTAATAAAATTTTAAATATGTTATATTTCTTGGCTTACCACAAAAGATTCAACGTGGCCGTACTTGGAAGCTATTATTAGAACCGTCTCTTTGAATAGGCTGGTAGAACTCATTGAAGCAACATCTAAATAGCAAACTAAAAAGTTATGCTATGCCCCTATGTGTAGGCAACGACTATCCATCCATATCATTCGATATGGCTGGATGCCCATGCATACCAGCACCGTACGAGTCAGACTCGTGAAATGTGCAGTTTAAACGAGTGAATGCCGTGCAACATTGAAAGACTAATAAATGATTTTTTAACTTTCAAAATTTTTACACTTGATGAAATCCGCATTTTTTTATTTATTTTAAAAATGTTTTATTTTAATTACTTTCTTTTAATTTCTTATCTAATTTGAAAGGTCATATTAATAAAATAATACAATTAATATATTAATAATTAATTGTATAATAATTTTTTACTAATATTTATATGTTTCATTATTTTAATTTAATAAGAATTATATTATAACATATATAATATAATTTTAATAATACTATTATTTAACTTTTAAAAATAAAATACATAGTAAGCTATTTTAAAACGTATAAAATATAAAATTTTGATTGATATTATTATTTAATTTTTTTTTAAAAATCTTATATAAATAAATAATGGTAAGTTTTAATTAAAATTATTATTTTTAAAATTAGATATTTAGCCGAGAGGCGTAAGCCAAGAGGCTCTACAGTTGGAACGAGGAGACCTCCCATACGTGAAGTTTCAGTTATGCGTGAAACTTTTTCAGCATAACTGAAACTTCAGACATGAACTTTATATTATATTTATAGATTATATATAATGTGAATAATGGAATTTCCATCGTTAGTAATATATATCCCCTTAAATATACATTAGGATATATTTTAGATTTCGTTTGTAATTGTTTCTTTATATATGTTCCCAATTATAGAATTAGGATATATTTTAGATTTCGTTAATTAAAATTAGTTCGAACAGTTTGAAACCGTTATCAGCTATTTAGGTAAAGGGAAACACGCAGAAGAAGGCGGAAAACTGTGAAAAACATTAGAAATCTGTGAATACGGACTGGACTGCTAGGAGGCAAGAAGAGCTAACTACGTTCTGGAAAACGCTGGATAGCGATGGAGACAGTGCGCTTACCAATTCCACCTTCTTGTCTGCATCATATCTCCAGGTTCCTTTTTTCTCAAAATCTTCTGGGAAATGTCTTAAGCTGCTATCTTTCTATGAAATATTTAAATGTCAAATTCCAGTAGGGCATTACATTAAAGATTCGAGATGCTTACTGGGGAGAATAAACGCCCAACTACCACTCTGATAATGATCAAGAGGATTTCTGTGATAGGTCTTATGGATTTAGATGGCCAATCTGACAAGAAATTGTCACTTCTAAAAATAGATCTTGTGAGAAACGGGGTTTTCTTCCGATTACTTTG
>MU226695.1:1155777-1170811 GCA_018584345.1 Thuja plicata
ACCCTATACCTAATTGACCAGGTAATCCAAATTAAAGCCTAATGCTACAAAATTAAAATTGAATCTATATGTCAAACCATAATGTAATATAACTTTAGTATTTAGTTAAAAAAATATTTGTGGGATAAAAAAAAATTATTATAAAAAAAAAGTACATAATAAAATAATATCACAAAGTTTATATTTGAATACAATAATATCATAAACTAAACAATTTAATTATTAGAAATTGCCGCTCTCAATGCTACTAGCTATATACATATTATATAGTATAATATATATAGAGAAAGCCTAGATATATCGAGGCTTTAATTTCTATTAAAAAAAAGATTGAATTTTAAAAATTAAAGTCTGATATCTCTCGGCTTTCTCTATATATATTATACTATATAATATGTATATAGCTACTTACTTTTTTAGCTGAGAGGCTCTTCAGTCTCATAGTGGAGACCCTGAATCCGTGAAACTTTAGATTCTGTGAAACTCTTTCGTGCAATCTGCATGAAATGTGAACTTGCATCATTTTATCTCCACCGTTGATTTTAAATATCAAATATTTTATATTACATTCCCTTGTTTAATTGTCAGTGGAAATCTAAAACCTAAAATGGAAACCATATTCCCCACTATGCGGCATGAAGCGGTTATTGGACATCAATGAATATAGAACTGTTTACTCCAAACCACTTCTTTCTTAAAGTTCTATCTAACTGTTTCTTTGCAGTAACCATTCAAATCCATATGTTTCAAATGCCATAACTCGAAGCAATTGTCTATAGTGGGGGTGTGCGTCATAGCAGCAATAGGGGGCCTCATCTTCGACTACAACAATGTGATCATAGGTTCATCTCTCATTCTTTTGATTTGAATTGATGTGTTAATAAACTGAAATCTATGGATCTATTTCAAAAAAAAAAATTCTCCTCAACTTACAAAAAGATGCACTAGAAACTAACCCACACTGGTGCTTACCGCAAATTTGATAACCAAATTTTGAAAACCTTCACTTTGTCACTATATATAGCGTGATTAATAGCTTCTATGGTGGCATCCACTAGGCCTATGGATGAAAGCCCTCTATATTGGTGAACATTCTGATTGTTTTTGTAGACACTTATCTCAATGATGGTGTTCTTAATATTGGTAATTTGATTTCACTATACCCTACGCGTGCTCACTGTTTCAGCAACCTTGGGTTTTCTAACACTCTTAATAATATACATCTTTGTTTTTGCCATTATTCATGCGGCATGGAATTTGTAGCAAGTTTGATTTGCAGGATCCTTTTTGCAACAAGTACAATGTGTGTATCAGTAGCACGTAGCTTTTGGGCATTATTGGAGTAATTTCTCAAACTCAAAAAGTTACATGGCTAAACATTTGTAGTTTAAGTTTATCTTAATTGAAGTATTTCACAAGTATCATCATTTCCTTCATTGTCAATTTTTTTTTAAAAATCTTACAATAAGCTTCTATGTTTTTATAAAGTTGAGTAGATGTATGAATTTGAAGAGTATCGATTAAGGTATTCAGTTCCAATAAACAATTAGATGTTATTTGACAATAATTTTGTGTTCGTTTTCTATGAGTCTACCATCATTAAACAAATTAAGAGAAAAAGAGATTTATTTGAGCAAAAAAAACTTTTGCAAGGAAAGTAGTGGAAGTAAATGCTCAAGCTAAAGTTTTTTTAATGACACACAGTAGATTTTATTATGGCTGCCCAAATTAGATGTAAAATTTACATTGAACTAGCTGGGAGATGGGGATTGTATTTTTTCTTAATAGTAATGATTTTGAAATTCATGAAAAAACTTCTTATTTCAGATATATCTCAAATGAAAGTTTATACTATTTTTTAATTTACTGAGAAAAAATATATTGTATAAATATTATCAGTTATAGTTTTCTTGATTTTAATTGTTTCTCTTTTATCTTAGTTATCATATTAATAATTGTCTTTTTAGCATAGTATTTGTCTTTGTTTGTGTCATATCCCCTAGATACTTTATTTAATTTTGTTGCCTCACTCCTCGCCCCGTAGTAATTTGGACTAGGGGTGGATTTCATGCTTAACTATGTTAAATGAACCTATATGTGTGGGTGTGGTGCTTATAAAATTTTATTGTCCTTATAAATGATATTAAACTTATCATGTTTTTAAATGAATATAATGTATTGGTTATATTTTATGGCATAACAATTTGATTTATTTTCCAATTATTAATGGAAATATGACATGGAATAATAAAAGGGAAAGTTCTCCACTTTTGATTTCAATATTACAGTTTGGTCAATCTTTTTTATAGGTATAAAAAATTATTTGTTCTTTCATCATCTTTGCAGAAATTTTAGCTAGGGTTACTCTTATCATACATCTAGCTTAAAATATTATTCATGTTTGCCACTTTGAAAATGTGTCGATGGAAGAGCACTCTACAATTTGTGCAAGTTTATATTGGGTGATAACAACATATTACAGTATTTAGAAGCAATAGTACATGACGTTCAACCCTAATCTCATGGTGAATGCTTTTCATTTGAATCGTGATGTGATAAAATAAAGTGATTTATTGTTTCAATTTATGATGTTTTGTATTTTCCATTTCAACTATATAAGTTTCTCATCTTAAAAAATTTCCAAGGGCACACAGGGTAGGTTGGAAAATCTTAGCCTATGCAAGAGAGTTTTTAAATTTTTTTTGCACTTTGAGCTTTTCTTAAGTATCTGTAAATATTTTTTTAAATTATTTACAGTTGGAGCTTTTCTCTCAATATATCAATTTATTTGCAGTCAGAGCAATTCATAGACCATTTTATAAAATCTTCAAATGCATAGTAGTTACAATTGAAATTCACAGATTTAGAAAGAGAGGAAGGGCAGATTGGCCTTTCAAGAGCTTGCAACACAAGATGCACTAACTATAGAGGCCCAATCTCAGAGGCAATGAAGAAGCAGAGGATTTGAATGTAGATGATAATATCTGCGTCGGTTACCTTATGACAATCCGTGCAACAGGATTTCAAATACGGTAAGATAAGATAAATTTAATCGACCTATTTTTTTTTTTTCATGGTTTGTTATATTAATAGATAAATTTTTGGCGTGGCAGTTTTTAGTGATGGATGTGGTGAAATGTATTAGTTGATTAATTGGCGATTTGGTGTGTTAGTAAATTTGTGCTTGGTATCTCAATGTTCTTTTTTTATTTTCTCTTTGTGAAACTGTATGCATTTTGAATTTGGGCACAATGAAACGTAGTAGTTTATCAATTATCCGACATTTCAGAAGATTTTTTTTCTTTTTATGATGTTTATTTATTTAGCTTGTAAAATTGTATGGATTTCAAATTTAGGGGCCATGAAATTTTTTTTAAGAAAGTTGCTTTTAAATCTAGATTGCTAAAATATGAAAAAAAAATAGAAAGTTTTTTTTTATAAAATTGCTTTTAGAAAGTTGCTTTTAAACATAGATTGCTAAAATATGGGAAAAAAAATAAAAAGTTTTTAGAAAGTTGATTTTCAATCTAGAATGGTAAATATAAAAAAGGGAAGAAAGCAATAGAAAGTTGCTTTTAAACTTATAATTAGTGATTGTTGATTTAAATGAACAAAACAAACTTAATCATTAATCAATCATTAAAATGTACCAAAAATTAATAATAGAAAGTTACTTTTTTAATTTAGATTTTAGTAACTTATTTTAATATTAGAATTACTATTGATTGTTTACTTTTGTATAGTTAAATTATTTAAACTTGGATGATAAAACAAAATTTACCATAAACTTAAAATTAATGTAAATTGAATTGAAACCTTAAATCCAATTGAAC
The DNA here is from genome assembly GCA_018584345.1 of Thuja plicata. Lineage (NCBI taxonomy): Eukaryota > Viridiplantae > Streptophyta > Pinopsida > Cupressales > Cupressaceae > Thuja > Thuja plicata. Next base: position 1,159,611 of record MU226695.1, read on the forward strand.
AATAGATTAAATTAAACTTTAATCTTAACACTAAAATTAAAATCTAATATTAAATTGTTGTATTTTCTTTTGACTTCTAACATTAAACATTAAAAAAAGTCAAATCTCTAACTTAAACTTAATTAAACTTAAATTCTAACTATAACACTAAACAAAATTATTGCAACCCTATACCTTATTTAAAATTAAACCTAATTTTATACTAAACACGATCATAACTTAACTATATTACAATTACTCTTTTCACATTTACTCTATCTCTAATTTTATACTTAACAAAATCCAAAGGATGGTAAAAAATTTTGATAATTTTTTTTTGAGTATCTTCACATTTTACTCTATCATTAAAATAATAGATAATAAAATTTTAAAAAATTATTTCATATAATTTCATGTAATTATTATATAATTCTATCAAATTTAATTAGGTGATATGTTTTGAATTAATATTTCAAATCAAAATTTCATATATAACAAAGAAAGAGAGAGATCTCTTGAAATATTACCTTAAATAAAATTGAACCCAAAACTTACTCTAATTTTAGCAATAAACCAATACAAACACTAATATTATATCATATTTAATTGTAACATTAAACCAAATTGAATGTTGACTATAAACCTAATTAAACCCTAATTCTAATTTAACCCTAACCCAAAACAAAATTGGACCTCAACCCAACTGTAGCCCGAATCTTGGCCCTAATAATAAACCAAATTGAACAGTAATACTAAACCAGATTTAAACCTCACACTAAAATCTTATCAAAAATTGTTGTAACCTTCAACCAAATTGAACTCTATCCATAAACCTAAATGATCAATATATTAAATTTAACTTTAATAGTAAGGAAAATGAACCTCATCCCACAAATCTAATTGAACATAAAGTAAATTGAAGCCTATTGAATGCAATCCTAACATAAATTGAACCATAACTTAACTCCAAGACAAAAGAATGGAACCATTATAGTAAACCTAATTGATCACTAAACAAATTGAACTCTAACCCTAAACGTGATTGAACATTAAACCAAACTGAACCAATGAGGCTAGACTAAATTAAACCTTAAATTAAAAAAAATTTGAACCCTAACCTTATTACTAAACTAAATTTAACCCTAGCCCTAAAAATAATTAAATAATAACATAAGTTAAATCCTAACCTTGACAATAAACCAAATTGAACCTTCAAATAGATATCTACCTTTCTCTAGAATTTATAGGGGCCAACTATAACTCCTTCCCATCTGAGAAACTAGGAGTTGCCCTACTTTTATAAAGGGAAAGGATTATGGGAACTCTTAATTAATCATCCTTCTTAAACTAAAACCTAATTGAATATTTTAAAACAAATTGAATCCTAACCAACTAACACTAAACCATGTAACCATGCCATTCCCTAATTATAATCCTAATTGAATCCTAACTGCAACAATAACTAAATTAACCCCTAAACCTAAACCTTATTGAATACTATACCAATTGAATTGTCACCTTATACCAAATAGAAGAAAAACACTAAATAAAATTAAACCCTAAACCTAAAATAAATTGAACCCAAATCTTAAACCAAATTATAACCTATCTCTAAGACTATAGAAAATTGATCCCTCACTATAAACCTAATTAATTAATAAACAAAATTAAACCCTAATTGTATCCATTTCATAATCTTCACACTAAGTAAAATGAATTGAACCAAAACTTAACTCCAAGAAAAAAAAAATGGAACCATGTCCATAAACCTGATTTAACACTAAAATTGAATACTAAGCAAAATTAAAAAATAACCCTAAATACAAATGTAATGAAAACCTCACCCTACAACAAATATTCACTCAAACACTAACACTGAACCTAGATTTTCATGTAATCCTAACCCTTACCTTAATTGAATCCTAATCCTAAACTTAAATATAATTGAACACTAAAACTACATGAATGCTAACACTAAAGCTAATTGAACCCTATCCCTAAATTGGACCATAACCCTAACACTAAAAAAATTATACCTTAAACCTCATGAAAATTTAATCATAACCCTAACCCTAAACAAAATCCAAATTTGTAATCCTAAAACCAATTTTATTCATAGATAAGGGGCCAATGCAAATAATTTATATTCAAAATAAAATGAAAATTACTAAAATATCAGTCTACTACCATCTAAAATATTTTAGAGACAACCAAGACTTCATAGAGATAGTCTCAAATCAGAAAATCCTAATCTAGAAACAACGTCTAGAGAAACAAAAATAAAGCTAAGCAAGATAAAGCATCACAAAGATATTAATTCCATCCATCATCTCTCTTGAAGTAACTATTTATAATTAAAAACAAACTCTAAACCAAATTGTGACCTAATATTAATATTGTACCAAATTGAATGATAACCCAAACATTAAACCAAATTAAACCAAATGAAACCTTGATCCTAAACCTAATTGAAGATTAAACCAAAATAAACCTTAAACCCTAAACTATTTTAACACTAAATCAAATGTTTACTATAAACCTAATTAAGCCCTAAATTAAATTAAATTCTAACTAAAAAGAAAATTGAACCTTAACCCCAATATGAACCCCTAACCCTATTGATAAACTAAATTAAACCTTAAACCTTCAACAAATTGTTCACCTAAATACTAAAATAGCCTAAATTAACCTATAATCATAACCCTTGGCCTAACTAGACCCCAATCCTAAATTTAAACATAATTTAACACTCATCAAATCCTAACCCTAATCCTAAAACAAACAAAACACTAATCATTATGTTAAACCAAATTGAATCGCAATCCTAACACAAATATAGATGAAACACTATCCCTAACACTAGAAAAAATTTAATCATAACCACAAACAAAATTTAACCTTTAACCACTAAACCAAATTGAATGCTTGCCTTGAATACTTGAACTCTAAACCAAATTGAGCCCTAACCCTAACCAAATTGAACCATAACTCTAAGACTATAAAAATTAAACACTAAACCAAACGCAAAACCAAATTAAAACCTGACACTTAAATGATTTAAATAGTAACATTAAACTTGATTGAATATTAAACCTTGAACTAAACCAAATTGAACCCTAAACCTAAACCTATTTGCAATCTAAACAAAATAAAACCCTAACACTAATACTAAATCAAATGAACACCCAATTGTCATACTAAACTAAATTCAAACATAAACATACCAAAAAATCACATTAAACACTATGTGTAATACTAAATCAATTCTATGTCTAACCATAAAATAAATTTAACCTTGATCTTAATATTAAACTAAATTGAAGGATATCCTTGAACATAATTGAACACTAAACTAAATTGAACTGTAACCCTAATACTAAACTAAATTTAATTGTAAACCTAAACCTAATTTGAGCATTAAACCAAATTGAACCCTAACCTTGACACTAAACCAAATCATGCCTAATAATGAATATAAATAAAACCTAACCCTAATGCTAATCCAAGTTAAATCCAAACCTTAAACCTAAATGAACATTATAATAAATTGAGCCCTAAACATATACCAAATTCAAAAAATAATATCCAATTAAACCCTAATTTTAATACTAAACCAAATTGAACCCTAACCATTAACCTACTTAAAAACTAAGAAAACATTAAACATAACCCTAAACCAAAGAAAATTATAATCTTAAAACCAATTAAAAACTAAACCAATGGACCTTTAATCATAAACCCAATTAAAATTTGTCCCTAACACTAAATCTAATTGAACTATGACCATGAATTTAATTGAACATGACACACCAAGTTGAACCATAACCCTAATCATAATATTAAGAAAATTAAACCCTAGGCCTAAAATTAATTAAACATTATAAAAAATGAACACCAACCCTATACCAAATTGAAGTAAAATCATAAAATAAATTGAACCCTAATCATTATAGTAAACCTAATTAATATCCAACCCTAAACCTAATTAACCACTAAAAATTCAAAATCCAACCCTAAACATTATTGAAAATTAAACTAAATTGAACCCTAACACTAAGGCTAGACTAAATTGATTCGTAACCGTAAACCTAACTGAACAATTATAAAATTGAACTACAACCCTAACACCAAAAAAATTAAACATGAGCCATAAGCCTAATTAAACAGTATAACAGATGAACCCCAACCCTATATAAAATTGAGGTGAAAACCTAAAATAGATTGAACCCTAACCATAACACTAAACATAATTGATGTCTAACACTAAACAAAATTGAACGCTAAACAAATTTAACTCTAACCTATTCGTAATTGAACATTAAACAAACTAAACCCTAACCCTATGACTAAACTAAACTGATCCCACACTTTGAACCTAATTGAACAATAGAACAAGGTAACTTGATTAAATGTTACTCTTTTCAATCAGGATTGCGCCTTTAGTAAGATATGGAATCTACCTATCCTATTGGAACATGGAAATACTCTCAGGCTGTGGGTATCTTGTGGCGAGAGTAAATCTCTTGGATTGAAAAGATGGTTCCGTAACGGTGTACTCACCTATACTAAATTTGAATGAGAAAAGGGATAGAAGGATGTCCATGTGAAAATGGAAATCTAAAACTAAAGGGTGATGCACCAATATAGTAATTTGACTTGCAGCTAAAAGACACTTTAAAATCAAAAAATTAATTAGGCATATCCTACAAAACTGACTCATATCGGATAGATAGTAAAGACGAGGGAAGAGATGGAGAGAGGAGGGAGGGAAGAAATTAAAAGAGAGTATTTAGTGGGGGGATATGTACGCGAGGAGTGAGAGAAGAGGGAGAGGGTAAGAGATATGAGGTAGAGATAGATTCTAATTAGGGGAGGGAGATGGGATAAATGTAGAAGGGGGAGGGGGACTAATGAGGTAGAGAGCGAGAAAGATAATAGTTAGAGCATGGAATACACACACACACACACACACACACACACACAGACACACACACACACACACACAGAGGGAGAGAGAGAGAGAGAGTATACCAAATTGAAAACTACCCATAAACATAAATGAAATTAAACCTTAATACTAAACCCAATTTAACCCTAACCCTAAACCAAATTGAACCCAAATTTTGAACCAAATTAAACACTAACCTTAAATCACAAAATTAGACCCTAACTCTAAGCTAATGTGAACCCAAATGCTAAGCCAAATTCATCCCCAAGTCTAGCAATTTACCAAATTAAATATTAACATTAAACCAAGTTTAATTATAATCATATGACTTAATGAAATTGAATCCTAATCGTAATTAAATAGTAAATAAAATAAAACCCTAACACTAACCATAAACCTAAAACTAAAACAAATTAAACTGTAACCATAAACCAAACTAAACCCTAACTTGAACCGTAAACTGAATTTAACCCTCTCTAAACCAAATCAAGCTCTAATCCTAACACTAAACAAAGTTAAAATAAACCCTAAACTTAAAAATAAAATAAAATTGTAACTCTAACCTTATACTATGTTGAAGCCTAAATATAAACATAGTTGAATATTATACCAAATGAATTCTAACCCTAAACAAAATTTCACCTAGACCTTAACACCAAAAAAAATTGAACCCTAACAATAAACCTAATTGAACCCTAACCCTAAAGATAATAAAATACTCAATAAAATCAAACCCTTACCCTTATAAATTTAAATTATTAGTAAGTTTTGTAATCCCAACTCTAACTTCATTTCTATATCTAACCTCTACACTAAAACTTTAACCAAATTTAGCACTAAGCTTAACTAAACTTAAACATAAACTAAATTTAACCCTAACCTAAAACCAAAGTGAACTACTAATCATAAATATAATTGAATACTAAATTAAACACAAACCCTAAAGAAAATTAAATCAAAATCTCTAATTAAAAGAAATCCTAACCCTAATACTAAACTAAATTGAACCCAAACCCTACCCGTAACCAAACATTGAACCTACTTCAACATTATACCAAATATGGTTCAAAACAAGGGTTAGAGTTTGATTAGGGTAACATTAGAGTTTAGTTAGAGTTATGGCTCTCATGAGAGGAAGGATTAGGGCTTAAATTTATTTAATGTTAGGGTTTAATTTGGGTTTGGTATTAATTTTAGTTAGAGTTAATATTAATTAAAGGTTAGGGTTATAGTTTGATTATGGTACATAGTTCAATTATAATTAATAGAAAGAATAGGGTTGCGGTTTAATTAGAGTTAAATTTAATTAGGGTTAGGATATGAATCCAAATTGAACCCTAAAACTAACACTTAACATAATTAAACCCTAAACCTAAACCAAGTTGAACAGTAACCCAACTATAAACAAAATTGTACCTTAATGCTAAAGATAATGAGACCCTAAACCTAATCTTAATTAAACCTTAAACATAAAAAAATTGAACCCTAATCCTATTAATAAACTAAATTTAACCTTAGCCATAAGAATAATTAAATAATATCCTAAGTTAAAACCTAACCCTGACAATAAACCAAATTGAACCTTTGAATAATTATATATCTTTCTCTTGAATTTATAGGGGCCAACTATAGTTCCCTCCCACTCGAGAAACTATAGTATTTGGTAGTTACCCTACTCTTATAAAGAGAAAGGATTAGAGGAACTCTTAATTAATCAACCTTATTAAACTAAAACCTAATTGAATATTAAACCAAATTGTATCCTAACCAAGTAACACTAAACCATGTCAACCCCCAATCATAAAACTAATTGAACCGTAATTGCAACCATAACTAAATTGAGCCCTAAACATAAACCGAAACCTAATTGAATACTATACCAATTGAATTGTCATCTTATAACAAATAGAAGTAAAACTCTAAACCTAAAATAAATTGATCCCAAATCCTAAACCAAATTAGAACCTATCTCTAAGAATATAGAAAATTGACCTCTCACTATAAACCTAATTAATTAATGAACAAAATTAAACCCTAAATGAATGCATTACATAGTGTTCACACTAAGTAAAATATTCAATGAAATTGTAATATTTAAAAAATATTAACGCAAAGCGAACCTTGTCATTTATTAAATTCTAAGCCAAATTGAACAATATTGTTAAACCTAATAAAATGCTAAACTAGAGTGGACCCTAAACCCAACTCTAAATCAAATGGAACACTGACCTTAACACTAAACCAAATTGAACCCTAACTATAATCCTAATTAAACCCAAATGTACACTAAACAAAATTGAATTCTACCCATAATCCAATTTATACCATAACCTTAAAATAAAATTAAACCATATCCCTAAACCTAATTGAACAATAAACTATACACTAAACCAAATTTAACACTAACCCTAACACTGATTGAGCAGTAAACCAAATTGAACACTAACCCTAACCCTAATTGAATACTAAACCATAATGAATCCTAACCCATACATTAAATTAGGTTTACTATTTTAATATAAAACCCCAAGTGTGATTCTATGTGTAATCCTATAAAATTCTGATTCTATATATTATCTTGACCCTAACACAAACCCAAAGTGAACTATAACCCAAAATTTATTTAAATTATAATCATAATGCTAAATCAAAATCCAAATTGAACCTAACTATATAAACCTAATTGTATAGTAAAACTATGTAAACCTTTTCCCTAATCCAAATAGAACTCTAGCCATAAACCAAATTAGAGACTAACTAAATTTAACCCTAACCCAAAATCAAATTGAAAGCTAACGCTAAAATTAATTAAACTTTAATCCTAAACTTAATTGAGTATTGAACCTTGCAATAAACAAAATTACATCCAAAAGATAAAGCTAATTGAAAACAAAACCTTGTAACCCTAACACTAAATCAAATGAAACACTAACCCTACCCCTAAACCAAATTGAATCATAATCCTAACACTACTCAAAATTGAATTATAAACCTTATTATATTAAGATTAACATTTTAACATCAATCATGAATCTTAATACTAAATGAAATTGAACCATATCCCTAATGCTAACCTTTTTGAACCCCAACCCCAAATAAAATAAAATTGAACTCCAATCCAAAACCAATTTGAACGTTAACCTACACTAGATTGAAACCTTGCCCTAATAATAAACAAAATCGCACTATAACACTAAAGCAAATTTATAAAATTATGTTAATCAAATAATAAATATAAATGATGTCAAATTTTTTTGAAGAAATTTAAAATATTATATATATGTTGAATTAAGAAATTTTTATTATATAAAATAAAATATATATTAAAGTTTCATAAAATTATCTTATTACAACATTTATAAAATTATATTATATTATATTAGATAGTAAATAATGTAATTTAATTCTTAGGACTTGCCCCTCCATTGCTACTAGCAATATATATAATATATATTATATAATATATATAAAGAAATCCTAGAGATATCGATGCTTTAATTTACTTAAAAAAAATCACATTTAAAAATTAAAGCATTGATGTCTCTCAGCTTTCTTTATATATATTATATAATATATAATATACATATTGCTAGTTTAATAATAAATTCTATTATGATATTGTAGTTTATGAATCAAATCTCTGATGAGAATGCATAGAACAACACGAGACACTAGACACCCATCTCATTTTATACTATTTATTATTTTTAAAAAGAAAGAAATTAAAATAAAGTATTTTTAATTTCTATTTATTATTTTTTACTAATTCTAAAGGTTATATTAATAAAATAATAAATATAATATATTAATATTAATTTTTTATAAATATCTATATTATTTTAATAATAATTATAATATACTATTGTAATAGATAATTTTATATTATATGGAAATTTTAAAAATACATAATAAATTTTTAATAAATATAAATATTTTTTAAAATTATATATTTTAGTTTTTAATAATCGAATATATATGTTTTTTAAAAAATTATTGGCAATTATGTTTAGAAAATATTTTATATTTTAGAAAATATTAATATTTCTTAATAATTTATATTTTAACACTAATTTTCTGGAATGTAGTATTGTATTTTAAGGAACACTAATATTTCTTTAGAATTTCCTATATCTTAGGGAAGAGTAATCTTTATGATTTTCTATGTTTTACTATTAAAATTAGTTTTTTGATTAATTATTATATTTCTATTAGTTTTTGTATTTATTAATGTCCAACAAGAGACCAACAAGGGTCTAAGTGACTGGAAAGGTACACCAAAAGGATATTATATATGAGATGGATCAAGATGGGTGCTTGTAAACCTCATGAAACATAGGTCAATGAGTTTGATTCATAAACTACAATATCATAATATAATTTATTAATAAAACAAGTAAATATCTAATTTTAAAAATAATAATTTTAATTAAAACTTACCATTATTTATTTATATAAGATTTTTTTTTAAATTAAATAATAATATCAATAAAAAATTTATATTTTATACATTTTAAAATAGCTTACTATTATTTTATTTTTAAAAGCTAAATAATAGTATTATTAAAATTATATATTATATGTTATAATATAATTTTTATTAAATTAAAATAATGAAAGTAAAAAAATATTATATAATTAATTATTAATATATTAATTATATTATTTTATTAATATATTAATTGTATTATTTTATTAATATGACCTTTAAAACCAGATAAGAAATTAAAAGAAACCTTAAATTTCAGAGTAAAGCTTTTGGGGCTAAACTTGTATGGAAAATGATCAACTCACCTACCCTCAAATGGGTTAAGATACTATCACACAAATACTTAAACCAACCACATCCTATTAATATTTTAAGAGAATCTAACCCCCCTAGAGGTTCAAGAATATGGAATTTTATGTTGGACTGTAAATCGATAATTCAAGATAAGCTCACTTGGAATATTGGTCTGGGTGAAGATGCTTTGTTTTGGACTGACTCATAGGAGGGACACCCAGCTATTTCTCATTTAGGAGATTGGTCCATATCTAGAGACATCATGGAATCTTCTTGGGGTACTAAGGTAAAAGATTATGTAACCTTTGATAAAAATTCTAAGGATGGCTAGAAATGGAAAGATTGGGACGGTCTGCTGTTACCTAGAGTGGAAGTTGAAAAACTTAATTCAACTCTTGCTTCTAGGAATATCATTTTTCAAAAACAATTAGATAGAATTATATGGGATGGCAATAAGATGGGTCGATATAAAATAAAAGATGGTTATAATCATCTCAGATCTAAGATTATAATTCAAAATGACCCCGCCCCCCCTATAATTTATTGTGGGGTAATTGCTCTATGCCTAAAGCAGGTTTGTTTACTTGGTTAGTTTGGAACAAGAGAATTTTGATTGCTGAGAGATTCCAATGTATGGGCTATAATGGCCTGAGTAGATGCTCCTTGTGTGAACTACAAGAAGAATCAATGGATCATTTACTCCTGGAATGCTCCTTCTTAAGAAAAATATGGGACTGGCTCTGTGATAAACTCAATTGGAAGTCTGCCTTCCCTAACCGGATTTCAAATCTTCTGGTATCTTGGCCACATATTAATAAAGACTCCATCTATTCTCTCTTATGGCCTCTGGCTCCTTCTATAATTCTCTGGGAAATTTGGAAAGAGAGAAATAGGAGAATTTTTCAAGACTCCAAGATGGATGTTTCCAGCCTAATAAATAAAATTGAAAGCTCTATAATTGAAGTGGTCAATAATAAAATTATGAAATGTAATAATAAGGGTGTAATTATGACACATTGGGATGGAAGAATGAGGAACAAATGGATTGGACTTAAAATTCCTCCGTTCATAGGCAACGGGGATGACTCACACCAGGAAAATCAGAGATCATGTTCCTGGTCCCCTCCCCAGGAAGGTTGGTTCAAACTTAACTTCGATGGGGCATCCCGGGGTAATCCAGGTTTGGCAGGTATAGGATGCAATATCCATGACTCAAAAGGAGTGGAAATAGCACAATGCTGTAAATTTATAGGTAAGGAGAAAAATAACAGGGCTGAACTTGAGGCTATAGTGGAAGGTTTGTCTCTCTGTCATCAGTTAGGCATAAAAAGTTTGGATATTGAAGGATATTCTGCCATTATTATTAATGCCCTTAGGAAAGGTTCTCTTCTTAATTGGAGATTAGACTCCTTTCTCTCTTCAGCACTGTCATTATGCGACTCCTTTGAACAAATCATGATTAACCATATCTATAGAGAGGGTAACTACCGGGCA
>MU226695.1:1193481-1204038 GCA_018584345.1 Thuja plicata
TTAATATTTTATTAATTACATGTGCAAGATTTGGTTGAAAAAGTATTTTCAAACTCAAGAGATCTCAACTTGATTTTAGAAGTCAAAGTTGAGTTGTGCAAGTAATTAGATATTTTAATTATTAATTGTTATTTTCTTTCAATTTTGGGGAGAGTCCTTTTAGGAGTTAACTGAATGTGTTGTCATTATGGTTTGCTTAATTAGGGAAAGTTGATCCTCTTTAGGGGGATTCTTTTCTCATTTGAGAATAATAGGTTTTTGGGAGCATTTTTGGAAGCTTTGGGGTGTGCTTGGTTTTGGAGCATAATTTTGGAATTCTCTTTGCTTGGATTTTGTATTGTGTATTTTTCAACAGTTATTGAGGTAGGGTCTTGTTCATGTCAATTCTAATTTTTTGGATCCCTGTCTTCTATGCATCCGAAAAGCTAAGAATCCTTTGTTTGGTAATTCCTTAATTGATTATTTTTTGTGTTTGAAGATTTCAATTGGAAAAATATGTTTTAGATCAATTTGAGGCTTTATTCGAGCTTGCATGTCAGATCTTTACTTGTGGGCATAAGGGGTTGCATTTTATAGCATTAAGTGTAAATGGGTATTAGGGTTTCTAGTTTGAAATTGTTGTTGAAATATATGTTTATAAAAACTTAGATCTTATATTTTCATTTTTTATCATTACTTGGCATATTCCAGTTATGCTGCCCGATTTTCGTTGGAAAATTTCCTATGGATCTCCTAGAAAATGAAAAATTAACCTAGACTATAGTTTAATTATATAGTGTTTTAAAAATAAATTCCCCTTTGAAATTGCTCTTTGAAAATTACTTTAAAAAAAAAAAAAACTTCTCTGTTAAAAATACAGAGTAAATAAAATTTCACTAGTCAATGGATTTATTCTGTTTTCGAAATTCTTTTGAAAAAGAAAATAATATTAAATTTTTATTTTAACTGGTTTTTTGGAAAACGCAGTTATTAAATAAATTTATAAAAAAAAAGTATGTTTTTTTTAAAAAAAATTCTTTAACATTTTTTCGGTGGCGGGGACCACAAAACCCCCCACCACGACCGCGTGGGCCGTGGGTACTGTACCCCAGCGGTCTGCATCACTGTAGCCGCACAGGGAGCCTGTGGGACCCCACGAGGGGGGACCACGGGGGCTGTAGTGCCCACACGGTGCAGCCCTGCGGGTAGTTAGGGATAGGGAGATGGGTGGGGGCCGCGGGACCCCCCTCATATAATATGGTTTATTTCTTTTATTATATGTTTAGTTTTTAAAAATTGTAAATTGATTTTTTTTATTTTTAATTAAAATTTTGTTTGATAGTTTAATTTAATTTTTAAATTAGGTTATTTCAATTTCTAAATTAGTTTTAAATTAATTTCTAATTAGTTTTTGATTAATTTTTAATTAGTTTATTATTAATTTGAATTAGTTTGTAATTAATTATGAATTAGCTTATAACTAATTTTTAAATTGATTTTTTTTAACTTAATTTTAAATTAGTTTTAAAATTAAATTTTAATTAGTTTTATATTGATTTATGGTATAGTTAGGAAAGATTAGTTGGAGAGGATGTTTTGTTAGATATCATTGCATTAATATTTAAAGAGGTAATATTGATTTCTATTGTTAAAGTATTAGTGTAATTTCTTTGGTAATCACAGTTAGTTTGGCAATTATCTAAGATAGGTTAATTTATTTATGTGATAGTTATAAATGAACTTATAGGAGCATTTATTATGTGTGTCTATATAGATTTAATTATTTTAGACAGTAATTTTAATAGGTAAACTAAATTGCATAACGAGAAGTTATAAATTTGTTTATGATAATGTTAGCTCATGAATGTAACTATGTTAGCACAAAGTTTGTTTTAAAGGTATTCTGTATATGAGATATATTATGCCTTGATGTGTTCTGGGTGCATGATCAAATAAATGGTATATTATGTGTGTTCTTCTATGTTATCTTGTTTTTGGGTGCCTGTTGGGCTAGATGACCCTTAGGACATAATCCAGAGGTTTGGGATTGTAATTTTGCATCGTATCTGTTGTGATGTTAATTTGTAATTTATGTTGATATCATGGTCCTGATTTTCTAAACCCAACTCAATTCAATTTTGATGTATTGTTTGGCTATATGAGGATACTGTGGTTATTGTTTGGTTATTTGAGAACCTATGTGCTCCTAAATGAGCAAGATGCGATTTGTGATTATGTATATATTCATGAATTGATCTTGAGCCTAGGTAGGTTAACTAAGTATACAGTGGGGAAGTGACATGCAATGGGGGTCTAGGCCTCTAAGTGGTTACTAGGTAAACCCATTGACAAGTTACTTAATAAGTGAAAATATGATACATTAAAGGGGTTTAAAATAAACTAATAATATATCTGAGACTCTACCCATGCCTTGAGTGCTATCGCATGATAGGATGGGAGTTGGGATCCTTGTCTTCGTGAAAGGATCACTTATCCACATAGTGTCACTTGGAGGCTAGAGTCAAGTGGTACTACTAGGGTTACCTTCAAGGTTAGGCTTATGTGATGACACTTCCCTATATATAGCTTAGGTTATCCTACATGTGTCAGTTACCTCTGGTGTTATTTAGTGTTTCTTGTTTCAAATTAGAGTCCTTCTAGGATCTTCCTATGTGTGGAGTATGAGGTCATGTATACCTTGTTTGTATTCTTATTATATACCCCTGTGTAATGGGCTTGATACTATCTCCTCAGCATGGTGGGAGTGGACCTCTGGTTCCATGTGGTTAGGTGGTAGTGATTCTTATTACCATTTAGATTATGAAGGATTCTTCTTCATGCTTGTATGTTCCTTGTTGCAGTTTCATCTTCTTAGTCTTTTGGAGACTTGCTCAGTTACTTGAGATGTGTTTTGTACCATTTGTAAATGTTGGTTATCAACCTTTGGAGGATGCATTGTATTGGTTATCATGTATTATTACATACCCTGTGACTTGTGCAGTGGATGTTGATTAGGTAGTATACCTTATGGTATCATTTGTATATGTAATCTTTATTATTGAGATGTATGTTATTGGTTTCAGATTATGTAACCCTTATGTTAGTTCTTTATTGTTGTAATCATAGATTAGTTTTTTTAAGTAATTCTACGTCAAGGAACCCTCGATAAATGTTAATCATGCATGAGTTGTATTTCATGTATGTCATGTACTTCATTGTGTTGCTTCTGCATTGTTATTAATATTGTTTGTAAACATTTAAAAAATATTATTTCATGGACTTAGCGTCATGTTAAGGTTAAGTTATCCTGGGTTCCCTAGTGGGGCATTACACTTGGTATCAGAGCCCACATGTCTACACTGGGAGCTCTGGGAAATATGTATGCCCATTAGTTGTCTTTTGATTTTAAAACTTGAAACAAACATAGACATAAAACTCTGATGTATTTAAAACCATTGCTTTACAATTATTGACTTCTTTTGATGTTATTGGGTTGGATGTTGGTTCTAAGTTGTGGCTTGATTCTCTGGTTGATTCAAGAATCATGCCTAAAACTAGATCCTTTAGAGGTCATGGTAGAGGCCGAGAGGGTGGCCGTGGAAAGGGTAGGGACCACAGTCCTTCCATGAGTGTTCATCGAGATAACAGAGATGAGCAGAGGGAAGTGCGTCAGGCTGGTTTAGAGGAGCCAAATATTAGGTAGTTGTTGCAAGAGTTACTAAATCCTATTCCTAAGTAGGGTAGAGTGGAAAGGGAGAGATCTAGGAGCCCTCTAAGGAGGGTTGTTGCAGTGGATCTTGAGGTTGTGGCAGCAAACCACATGAGGGATCTCATGAGAGTTCTACCTATTACCATTGATGGGAAAGGAACAGGATTTGAAGTTGAGACTTGGATTATTGCTTTAGAGAGGATTTTTTCTATGCATCCCTTTAGTAGAAATATTAAAGCTAGGTATGCAGTAATGCAACTCTCCAATTTTGCAGTGATATGGTGGAAGATAGAGGAGAAGAAGCTGAGCCTTCAGATGGACACCATTACATGTGAAATCTTCCTTGAGCATTTTAGAGAGAGATTCCTCTCTGATCACTGGAGATAGTAGAGGGCTGATGAGTTCCACAAGTTGAGGCAGTTGACCCTATCAGTGGTTGAGTATGAGCCTTGATTCTTTGAGCTCAAACAGTACGCTAGATATGGTGAGGATTTGACACTTATGATTCAACACTTTGTTAGGGGGCTGAATGAACGCATCATTGGGGAGGTTAGAATCTTTGAGCCTACATCCCTTAGCGGTCATCAAAGCTACCCTTGCAGAGGAGAATCTAGCATTGGGCTATGGTGGTCATTCAGGAGTGCAGTCTAGAGCACCTACTTCTGTTGTCAGAGGTAATCATTCTTAGGGTGGTGGGAATTCGAGAGATCCTTCTACCATTCCAAATGGTAGTCAGCCTTAGCAGCAAGGAGTAAACAATCCTTCTTCTTTTAGTGGTCCTCGGATTAGGAACTTTCATGACATTCAGCATAGCAAGCGTAATTGGTCAGTTCAGCCAGCACAGAGTGTGTATCAGGATGTCAGTAGGGGCAATGTTTAGCAGTCTAGAGAACCTTCAGTTAGAGAAGGTGGTAGCAAGGAAGCTTGCTTCACTTGTGGACAGTTTGGACATTTTGCTGTCAGTTGTCCTCAGCATGCACCGTAGTCCTTAGGACAGAGGCCAGTAGCTTCTGAACATATAGTGGGTAATGTTGGTATGTCTCACAGAGCGTATGCATTGTTTGATCATCCTCCACCTGTGTACTATGCTCCTGTGAGTAGTGCTATGAGTAGAGGTCAAATAGCTAGTTTCTAGATTCCTATAGTGGGGAATGATCCTCAGTGTTTGAATCAGAGACCTGGGAAGGGTCCTATGGGACCCACACTTTGAGTTATGGGACCCACACTTTGAGTCTTTCAAGACTTGGATTAGAGGTTTTGTGATGAGAGAGTGTTATCTCTATCTTTGTTTTAGGCTTCCAGGAGTAAGCCCAGTTTTAGGGGAGGAGGATGTAATACCCACCTCTTAGGTTGCTTTTCAGCTTGTGGATGGCGAACTATTTTAGACATTTTGGATGTATGTGTGGACTTAATCAAATGGTTTAGATTATATTTATATGTTACATTTTAGTATGTTATTGATCCATTGTTAGTATGTTATATCCTTTGTCTGTATGTGATTTATGGTTGTTCAATGATGCTTATGTATATGTTAGGATTTCATTTCGATTATGGTTTTCTGATAATACTGACCTTAGATTTATATGCACATGGATCATTGTACATTTTTATTACTGTTTGATGTTCTTGGTATGGTATTAGACATAGTTGTAGTTACTTGCCTCGGCGAGATCCACATGATAACCTAGTCTCAACCATTGTTTTTCATATGATATATGCATGTATGTTCATCTTTGTGATGACAGGTTTGCTGGTACCGGGCTACGTCTTCCCTTAATTGGCAAGAGTGAGCGTGGCTTAACGCATTAATCTCAATGGTAAGAGAGGGGAGATAGTTTTTAGGTCCAAATCCTATCCTAAACCTAATTGTCCTAGTTAGTGGACAAGTATCTATTTTGACTACCCTTACCAAATTCGTGTAGTTGACAGGAATTTGTGTATCCCTCTCCTTGAGCATGTTTGATTTTGCATGTGTTTGATTTTAGGTGCTTGATGTGATTATGTTTGGGTTATATCATGTTATTTATTTAATTGAATATTATTGCAATTAATTATTAAATATAGGGTATTTAATTAATTGAAATTAAATTAAGTACCTATGTATAATTGAAAGTTTAATTAAAGTGCAATTATTGAATAATAGTATTTAATTGAAAATTAGAGTAAATAAGCTTTTATGCTTAATTAAATAATTAAATATTTAGTTGCATGGATAATTGTGATGTAAATATTTAAGTTATTTAAATTAATATTTTATTAATTACATGTGCAAGATTTGGTTGAAAAAGTATTTTCAAACTCAAGAGATCTCAACTTGATTTTAGGAGTCAAAGTTGAGTTGTGCAAGTAATTAGATATTTTAATTATTAATTTTTATTTTCTTTCAATTTTGGGGAGAGTCCTTTTAAGAGTTAACTGAATGTGTTGTCATGAGGGTTTGCTTAATTAGGGGAAGTTGATCCTCATTAGGGGGATTCTTCTATCATTTGAGAATAACAGGTTTTTGGGAGGATTTTTGGAAGCTTTGGGGTGTGCTTGGTTTTGGAGCATAATTTTGGAATTCTCCTTGCTTGGATTTTGTATTGTGCATTCTTCAACAGTTATTGAGGTAGGGTCTTGTTTATGTCAATTCTGGTTTTTTGGATCCCTGTCTTCTATGTATCCGAAAAGCTAAGAATCCTTTGTTTGGTCATTCCTTGCTTGATTATTTTGTGTGTTTGAAGATTTCAATTGGAAAAATATGTTTTAGATCAATTTGAGGCTTTATTCGAGCTTGCATGTCAGATCTGTGCTTGTGGGCATAAGGGGTTTCGTTTTATAGCATTAAGTGTAAATGGGTATATTAGGGTTTCTAGTTTGAAATTGTTGTTGAAATATGTGTTTATGAAAACTTAGATCTTATATTTTTATTGTTTATCATTACTTGGCATAGTCCAGTTATGCTGCCCGATTTTCGTTAGAAAATTCTCTATGGATCTCTTAGAAAATGAAAAATTAACCTAGACTATAGTTTAACTATATAGTGTTTTAAAAATAAATTCCCCTTTGAAATTGCCTTTTGAAAATTATTGTTTAAATAAAAAAAAAACCTTTTTGTTAAAAATACAGAGTAAATAAAATTTCAACAGTCAATGGAAAATCAATAGAAAAGACAAAAAGATGAAAGACTTTTATTTATTTCATTTTTGGAATTCTCTTAAAAAATAAAATAATATAAAATTTTTATTTTAACTGGTTTTTTGGAAAACACAGTTGTTAAATAAATTTATAAAAAAAAAAGTATGTTTTTTTAAAAAAAAATGCTTTAACATATTTGGGTGGCGGGGGCCACCAAACCCCCCACCACCACCGCGTAGGTCGTGGGTACTGTTCCTCGGCGGTCTACATCATTGCAGCTGCACAGGGAGGCCGTGGGTCTGCGGGCTATGGGACTCCACGAGGGGGGACCACGCGGGCCGTAGTGCCCACCTGACACAGCCGCGTGGGTAGTTAGGGATAGGGAGATGGGTGGTGGCCGCAGGACCCCCCCATATAATATGGTTTATTTCTTTTATTATATGTTTAGTTTTTAAAAATTGTAAATTGTTTTTTTTAGTTTTAATTAAAATTTTGTTTGATAGTTTAATTTAATTTTTAAATTAGATTATTTCAATTTCTAAATTAGTTTTAAATTAATTTTTAATTAGTTTATTGTTAATTGAATTAGTTTATAATTAATTATGAATTAGCTTATAACTAATTTTTAAATTAATTTTTTTTACTTAATTTTAAATTAGTTTTAAAATTAATTTTTAATTAGTTTTATATTAATTTATGGTATAGTTCGGAAAGATTAGTTGGAGAGGATATTTTGTTAGATATCGTTGCATTAATATTTAAAGAGGTAATATTGATTTCTATTGTTAAAGTATTGGTGTAATTTCTTTGGTAATCATAGTTAGTTTTGCAGTTATCTCAGATAGGTTAATTTATTTATGTGATAGTTATAAATTAGCTTATAGGAGCATTTATTGTGCGTGTCTATATAGATTTAATTATTTTAGACAGTAATTTTAATAGGTAAACTAAATTGCATAACGAGATGTTATAAATTCATTTATCATAACGTTAGCTAATGAATGTATCTATGTTAGCACTAAGTTTGTTTTAAAGGTATGCTGTATATGAGATATATTATGCCTTGATGTGTTTTGGGTGCGTGATCAAATAAATGGTATATTGTGTGTGTTTTTCTATGTTATCTTGTTTTTGGGTGCCTGTTGGGCTAGATGACCCTTAGGACATAATCCAGAGGTTTAAGATTGTAATTTTGCATGGTATCTGTTGTGATGTTAATTTGTAATTTATGTTGATATCATGGTCCTGATTTCCTAAACCCAACCTAATTCAGTTTTGATGTATTGTTTGGCTATATGAGGATACTATGGTTATTGTTTAGTTATTTGAGAATGTATGTGCTCCTGAATGAGCAGGATGCGATTTGTGATTATGTATATCTTCATGTCTTGATCTTTAGCATTGGTAGGTTAACTAAGTGTACAGTGGGGAAGTGACTTGCAATGGGGGTCCAGGACTCTAAGCGGTTACTAGGTAAACCCATTGGAAAGTTACTTAGTAAGTGAAAATATGATACATTAAAGGGGTTTAAAATGAACTAATAAGATGTCTGAGTCTCTACCCATGCCTTGAGTGCTGTCGCATGATAGGATGGGAGTTGGGATCCTTATCTTCACAAAAGGATCACTGAGCCACATAGTGTAACTTGGAGGCCAGAGTCAAGAGGTACTACTAGGGTTACCTTCAAGGTTAGGCTTATGTGATGACACTTCCCTATATATAGCTTAGGTTATCCTATGTGTGTGAGTTACCTCTGGTGTTATTTATTGTTCCTTATTTTGTATTAGAGTGCTTCTAGTATCTTGCTATGCATGGAGTTTGAGGTCATGTATACCTTGTTTGTATTCTTATTGTATACCCTCGTTTGATGGGCCTGTTACTATCTCCTCAACATGGTGGGAGTGGACCTCTGGTTCCATGTGGTCGGGTGGTAGTGATTCTTATTACCATTGAGATTCCGATGGATTCTTCTTCATGCTTGGATGTTCATTGTTTTAGTTTCATCTTCTTTATCTTTTGGAGACTTGGTCAGTTACTTGAGATGTGTTTTGTACCATTTGTAGATATTGGTTATCACCCTTTGGAGGATGCATTGTATTTGTTATCATGTATTATTACATACCCTGTGACTTGTGCAGTGGATGTTGATTAGGTAGTATACCTTATGGTATCAGTTGTATATGTAATCTTTATTATTGAGATGTATGTTATTGGTTTCAGATTATGTAACCTTTATGTCATTTCTTTATTGTTGTAATCATAGATTAGTTTGTTTAAGTAATTCTACGTCAAGGAACCCTCAAGAAATGTTAATCATGCATGAGTTGTATTTCATGTATGTCATGTACTTCATTGTGTTGCTTCTGCATTATTATTAATATTGTTTGTAAATATTTAAAAAAAAATTATTCCATGAACTTAGCGTCATGTTTAGGTTAAGTTCTCCTGGGTTCCTTTGTGGGGCATTACACTTGGTATTAGAGCCCACATTTCTACACTGGGATCTCTGGAAAATATGCATGCCCATTAGTTGTCTTTTGATTTTAAGACTTGAAACAAACATAGACATAAAACTCTGATGTATCTAAAACCATCGCTTTATGATTATTGACTTCTCTTGATGTTATTTGGTTGGATGTTGGTTCTAAGTTGTGGCTTGATTCTCTGGTTGATTCAGGAATCATGCCCATAACTAGATCTGCTAGAGGTCATGGTAGAGGCTGAGAGGGTGGCTATGGAAGGGGTAGGGACCACAGTCCTTCCATGAGTGTTCATGAAGATAACAGAGATGAGAAGAGGGAAGAGTGCCAGGCTAGTTCAGAGGAGCCAGGTATTAGGCAGTTGTTGCAAGAGTTACTGAATTGTATTCCTGAGCAGGGTAGAGTGGAGAGCGAGAGATCTAAGAGCCCTCTAAGGAGGACTGTTGTAGTGGATCCTGAGGTTGTGGCAGCGAACCACATGAGGGATCTCATGAGAGTTCCACCTATTACCTTTGATAGGAAAGGAACAAGATTTGAAGCTGAGACTTGGCTTATTGCATTAGAGAGGATTTTTTCTATGCATCCCTTTAGTAGCAATACTAAAGCTAGGTATGGAGTAATGCAACTCTCCAATTTTGCAGCGATATGGTGGAAGATAAAGGAGAAGAAGCTAAGCCTTCAGATGGACACCATTACATGGGAATTCTTCCTTGAGCATTTTAGAGAGAGATTCCTCTTTGATCAGTGGAGACAGTAGAGGGCTGATGAGTTCCACAACTTGAGGCAATTAACCCTATCAGTGGTTGAGTATGAGCGTCAATTTTTTAAGCTCAAACAGTACGCTGGATATGGTGAGGATTCGACACTTATGATTCAACACTTTGTTAGGGGGCTGAATGAACACATCATTGGGGAGGTTAGACTCTTTGAGCCTATGTCTATCAGGGAGGCAGTCGTCAAAGCTACCCTTGCAGAGGAGAATCTAGCATTGGGCTATGGTGGTCATTCAGGAGTGTAGTCTAGAGCACCTACTTTTGTTGTCAGAGGTAATCATTCTCAGGGAGGTGGGAATTCGAGAGATCCTTCTACCATTCCAAATGGTATTCAGTCTTAGCAGCAAGGAGGAAACAATCCTTCTTTTAGTAGTCCTCAGATTAGGAACTTTCATGACATTTAGCATAGGAAGCGCCATCGGTTAGTTTAGCCAACATAGAGTGTGTATCAGGATGTCAGTAGGGGCAATGTTCAGCAGTCTAGAGAACCTTTAGTTAG
>MU226695.1:1205352-1218127 GCA_018584345.1 Thuja plicata
GCTTTTATGCTTAATTAAATAATTAAATATTTAGTTTCATGGATAATTGTGATGTAAATATTTAAGTTATTTAAATTAATATTTTATTAATTACATGTGCAAGATTTGGTTGAAAAAGTATTTTCAAACTCAAGATATCTCAACTTGATTTTAGGAGTCAAAGTTGAGTTGTGCAAGTAATTAGATATTTTAATTATTAATTGTTATTTTCTTTAAATTTTGGGGAGAGTCCTTTTAAGAGTTAACTGAATGTGTTGTCACCAGGGTTTACTTAATTAGGGAAAGTTGATCCTCATTAGGGGGATTCTCCTCTCATTTGAGAATAACAGATTTTTGGGAGCATTTTTTGAAGCTTTGGAGTGTGCTTAGTTTTGGAGCATAATTTTGGAGTTCGTCTTGCTTGGATTTTGTATTATGCATTCTTCAACAGTTATTGAGGTAGGGTCTTGTTCATGTCAATTCTGGTTTTTCAGATCCCTGTCTTCTATGCATCTGAAAAGCTAAGAATCTTTTGTTTGGTCATTCCTTGCTTGATTATTTTGTGTGTTTGAAGATTTCAATTGGAAAAATATGTTTTAGATCAATTTGAGGCTTTATTCGAGCTTGCATGTCAGATCTGTGCTTGTGGGCATAAGGGGTTTCATTTTATAGCATTAAGTGTAAATGGGTATTAGGGTTTGTAGTATGAAATTGTTGTTGAAATATGTGTTTATGAAAACTTAGATCTTATATTTTCATTGTTTATCATTACTTGGCATAGTCTAGTTATGCTGCCCGATTTTAGTTGGAAAATTCCCTATGGATCTCTTAGAATAAGAAAAATTAACCTAGACTATAGTTTAACTAGATATAGTGTTTTAAAAATAAATTCCCCTTTGAAATTGCTTTTTGAAAATTATTGTTTAAAAAAAAAAGAAACCTCTTTGTTAAAAATACAGAGTAAATAAAATTTCACCAGTCAATGGAAAATCAATAGAAAAGACAAAAAGATGAAAGACTTTTATTTATTCTGTCTTCGGAATTCTTTTAAAAAAAAAGTAATATAAATTTTTTATTTTAACTGGTTTTTTGGAAAACATAGTTATTAAATAAATTTATAAAAAAAATTATGTTTAAAAAAAAAAATTGCTTTAACCCTTTTGGGTGGTGTGGGCCACCAAACCCCCCACCACCACCATGTGGGCCGCGGGTACTGTACCTTGACGGTCTACATCACTGCAGCCGCACAGGGAGCCCGTGGGCGTGTGGACCGTGGGACCCCACGAGGGGGGATCACAGGGGCCACAGTGCCCACGTGGCACATCCCCGCGGGTAGTTAGGAATAGGGAGATGGATGGGGTCCGCGGGACCCCCCCATTTAATATGGTTTATTTCTTTTATTATATGTTTAGTTTTTAAAAATTGTAAATTTTTTTTTTAAGTTTTAATTAAAATTTTGTTTGATAGTTTAATTTAATTTTTAAATTAGGTTATTTCAATTTCTAAATTAGTTTTAAATTAATTTTAATTAGTTTATTATTAATTTGAATTAGTTTATAATTAATTATGAATTAGCTTATAACTAATTTTTATATTAATTAATTTTTTTACTTAATTTTAAATTAGTTTTAAAATTAATTTTTAATTAGCTTTATATTAATTTATGGTATAGTTGGGAAAGATTAGTTGCAGAGGGTGTTTTGTCAGATATCGTTGCATTAATATTTAAAGAGGTAATATTTATTTCTATTGTTAAAGTATTGGTGTAATTTCTTTGGTAATCATAGTTAGTTTGACAATTATCTTAGAAAGGTTAATTTATTTATGTGATAGTTATAAATCAACTTATAGGAGCATTTATTGTGCGTTTCTATATAGATTTAATTATTTTAGACAGTAATTTTAATAGGTAAACTAAATTGCATAACGAGATGTTATAAATTTGTTTATAATAACGTTAGCTCATGAATGTAACTATGTTAGCATTAAGTTTGTTTTAAAGGTAATCTGTATATGAGATATATTATGTCTTGATGTGTTATGGGTGCTTGATAGAATAAATGGTATATTATGTGTGTTCTTCTATGTTATCTTTTTTTGGGTGCCTATTGGGCTAGATGACCCTTAGGACATAATCTAGAGGTTTGGAATTGTAATTTTGCGTGGTATCTGTTGTCATGTTAATTTGTAATTTATGTTGATATCATGGTCCTGATTTCCTAAATTCAACCCTATTTAGTTTTGATGTATTGTTTGGCTATATGAGGATACTGTGGTTATTGTTTGGTTATTTGAGAACCTATGTGCTCCTGAATAAGCAAGATGCAATTTGTGATTATGTATATCTTCATGTCTTGATCTTGAGCCTAGGTAGGTTAATTAAGTGTACAATGGGGAAGTGGCTTGCAATGGGGGTCCAGGACTCTAAGCGGTTACTAGGTAAACCCATTGGCAAGTTACTTAATAAGCAAAAATATGATACATTAAAGGGGTTTAAAATGAACTAATAAGATGTCTGAGTCCCTACCCATGCCTTGAGTGCTATCGCACGATAGGATGGGAGTTGGGATCCTTGTCTTCGCGAAAGGATCACTGAGCCACATAGTGTCACTTGGAGGCCAGAGTCAAAAGGTACTACTAGGGTTACCTTCAAGGTTAGGCTTATGTGATGACACTTCCTTATATACATCTTAGGTTATCCTGCGTGTATCAGTTACCTTTGGTGTTATTTAGTGTTCCTTGTTTTGGATTAGAGTGCTTCTAGGATCTTCCTATGCGTGGAGTATGAGGTCATGTATACCTTGTTTGTATTCTTGTTGTATACCCCCGTGTGATGTGCCTGCTATTATCTCCTCAGAATGGTGGGAGTGATTCTTACTACCATTCAGATTCTGACGGATTCTTCTTCATGCTTGGATGTTCCTTGTTGCAGTTTCATCTTCTTAGTCTTTTGGAGACTTGCTAAGTTACTTGAGATGGGTTTGTTACCATTTGTAGATATTGGTTATCATCCTTTAGAAGATGCATTGTATTGGTTATCATGTATTATTACATACCCTGTGAATTGTGCAGTGGATGCTGATTAGGTAGTATACCTTATGGTATCAGTGGTATATGTAATCTTTATTATTGAGATGTATGTTATTGGTTTTAGATTATGTAACCTTTATGTCAGTTCTTTATTGTTGTAATAAGAGATTAGTTTGTTTAAGTAATTCTATGTCAAGGAACCCTCGAGAAATGTTAATCATGTATGAGTTGTATTTCATGTATGTCACGTACTTCATTGTGTTGCTTTTGCCTTGTTATTAATATTGTTTTAAAACATTTTTAAAAAAATTATTTCGTGAACTTAGCGTCATGTTTAGGTTAAGTTCTCCTGGATTTCCCTGGCAGGGCATTACACTTGGTATCAGAGCCCACGTTTCTACACTGGGAGCTCTGGAAAATATGTATGCCCATTAGTTGTCTTTTGATTTTAAAACTTGAAACAAACATAGACATAAAAATCTGATGTATTTAAAACCATTGCTTTACAATTATTGACTTCTTTTGATGTTATTGGGTTGGATGTTGGTTCTAAGTTGTGGCTTGATTCTGTGGTTGATTCAGGAATCATGCTTGAAACTAGATCCTCTAGAGGTCGTAGTAGAGGCCGAGAGGGTGGCCATGGAAGGGGTAGGGACCACAGTCCTTCCATGAGTGTCCATCGAGATAACAAACATGAGCAGAGGGAAGAGTGTCAGGCTAGTTCAGAGGAGCCAAGTATTAGGCAGTTGTTGCAAGAGTTACTGAATCATATTCCTGAGTAGGGTAGAGTGGAGAGGGAGAGATCTAGGAGCCCTCTAAGGAGGACTATTACAGTGGATCCTAAGGTTGTGGTAGTAAACCACATGAGGGATCTCATGAGAGTTCCACCTATTACCTTTGATGGGAAAGGAATAGGATTTGAAGCTGAGCCTTGGCTTATTGCATTAGAGAGGATTTTTTCTATGCATCCCTTTGGTAGCAATACTAAATCTAGGTATGCAGTAATGCAAATCTCCAATTTTACAGTGATATGGTGGAAGATAGAGGAGAAGAAGCTGAGCCTTCAGATGGACACCATTACATGGGAACTCTTCCATGAGAATTTTAGAGAGAGTTTCCTCTCTGATCAGTGGAGACAGTAGAGGGCTGATGTGATCCACAACTTGAGGCAGTTAACCCTATCAGTGGTTGAGTATGAGCGTCCATTCTTTGAGCTCAAACAGTACACTGGATATGGTGAGGATTCGACACTTATGATTCAGAACTTTGTTAGGGGGCTGAATGAATGCATCATTTAGGAGGTTAGACTCTTTGAGCCTACGTCCCTCAGGGAGGCAGTCATCAAAGATACCCTTGCAGAGGAGAATCTAGCATTGGGATATGGTGGTTATTCAAGAGTGTAGTGTAGAGCACTTACTTCTGTTGTCAGAGGTAATCATTCTCAGGGAGGTGGGAATTTAAGAGATCCTTCTACCATTCCAAATGGTAGTCAGTCTCAGCAGCAAGGAGGAAACAATTCTTCTTCTTTTAGTGGTCCTCGGATTAGGAACTTTTGTGACATTCAGTGCAGCAAGCGGAATCGGTCCGTTCAGCCAACATAGAGTGTGTATCAGGATGTCAGTAGGGGCAATGTTTAGTGGTCTAGAGAACCTTTAGTTAGAGAAGGTGTTAGAAAGGGAGCTTGCTTCACTTGTGGATAGTTTGGATATTTTTCTATCAGTTGTGCTCAGCATGCACCGCAGTCCTTAGGACAGAGGCAAATAGCTTTAGAACCTATAGTGGGTAATGTTGGTATGTCTCATGGAGCATATACAGCATTTGATCATCCTCCACATGTGTACTATGCTCCTATGAGTGGTGTTGCGAGTAGAGGTCCAGCAGCTAGTTTTCAGATTCCTACAGTGGGGAATGATCCTCAGTGTTCGAATTAGAGACCTGGGAAGGGTCCTATGCGACCCACACTTTGAGTCTTTCAAGACTTGGATTAGAGGTTTTTTGATGAGAGAGTGTTATCTCTATCTTTGTTGTAGGCTTCCAGGAGTAAGCCTAGTTTTAGGGGAGGAGGATGTAATACCCACCTCTTAGGTTGCTTTTCTGTTTGTGGATGGCGAACTCTTTTAGGCATTTTGGATGTATGTGTGGATTTAATCAAATGGTTTAGATGATATTTATATGTTACATTTCAGTATGTTATTGATCCATTGTTAGTATGTTATATCCTTTGTGTATATGTGATTTGTGATTTTTTAATGATGCTTATGTATATGTTAGGATTTCATTTCAATTATGGTTTTCTGATAATGCTGACCTTAGATTTATATGCACATGGATCATTGTATGTTTTCCTTACTGTTTGATGTGCTTGGTATGGTATGGGACAAAGTCATAGTTATTTTCCTTGGTGAGATGCACATGATAACCTAGTTTCAACCATTGTTTGCCATATGATATATTCATGTATTTTTGTCTTTGTGATGATAGGTTTGCAAGTACCGGGCTACGTCTTCCCTGAATTGGCAGGAGTGAGCGTGCCCTATCGCATTAATCTCAATGGTAAGAGAGGAGATATAGTTTTTAGGTCCAAATCCTATCCTAAACCTAATTATCCTAGTTAGTCGACAAATATCTATTTTGACTACCCTTACCGAATTCATGTAGTTGACAGGAATATGTGTATCCCTCTCCTTGAGGATGTTTGATTTTGCATGTGTTTGATTTCAGGTGCTTGATGTGATTATGTGTGGGTTATATCATGTTATTTATTTAATTGAATATTATTGCAATTAATTATTAAATATACGATATTTAATTAATTGAAAATTAAATTAAATACCTATGTTTAATTGAAAGTTTAATTAAAGTGCAATTATTGAATAATAGTATTTAATTGATAATTAGAGTAAATAAGATTTTATGCTTGATTAAATAATTAAATATTTAGTTGCAAAGATAATTGTGATGTAAATATTTAAGTTATTTAAATTAATATTTTATTAATTACATGTGCAAGATTTGGTTGAAAAAGTATTTTCAAACTCAAGAGATCTCAACTTGATTTTAGGAGTCAAAGTTGAGTTTTGCAAGTCATTAGATATTTTAATTATTAATTATTATTTTTTTTCAATTTTGGGGAGAGTCTTTTTAGCAGTTAACTGAATGTATTGTCATGAGGGTTTTCTTAATTAAAGGAAGTTGATCCTTATTAGGGGGATTCTTCTCTCATTTGAGAATAACAGAAATTTGGGAGGATTTTTGGAAGCTTTGGGGTGTGCTTGATTTTGGAGCATAATTTTGGAATTCTCCTTGCTTAGATTTTGCATTGTGCATTCTTCACCAGTTATTGAGGTAGGGTATTATTCATGTTAATTCTGGTTTTTTAGATCCCTGTCTTCTATGCATCTGAAAAGCTAAGAATCCTTTGTTTGGTCATTCCTTGCTTGATTATTTTGTGTGTTTGAAGATTTTAATTGGAAAAATATGTTTTAGATCAATTTTAGGCTTTATTCAAGCTTGAATGTCAGATCTGTGCTTGTGGGCATAAGGGGTTTCATTTTATAACATTAAGTGTAAATGTGTATTAGGGTTTCTAGTTTGAAATTGTTGTTGAAATATGTGTTTATGAAAACTTAGATCTTATATTTTCATTGTTTATCATTACTCGGCATAGTCCCGTTATGCTGCTCGATTTTCGTTGGAAAATTTCCTATGGATCTCCTAGAAAACAAAAAATTAACCTAGACTATAGTTTAACTATATAGTGTTTTAAAAATAAATTCCCCTTTGAAATTGCCCTTTGAAAATTATTGTTAAAAAAAAAAAAAAAAACCTCTTTGTTAAAAATACAGTGTAAATAAAATTTCAATAGTCAATGGAAAATGAATAGAAAAGACAAAAAGATGAAAGACTTTTATTTATTCCATTTTCAGAATTCTTTAAAAAAAAAAATAATATAAAATTTTTATTTTAACTAGTTTTTTGGAAAACGTAGTTATTAAATAAATTTATTAAAAAAAAAGTATGTTTTTTTTTAAAAATGCTTTAACCTTTTTGGGTGGCGGGGGTCACCAAACCCCCACCACCACTGCGTGGGCCCCGGGTACTGTACTCGGTGGTCTGCATCACTGCAGCCACACAGGGAGCCCGTGGGCCTGCGCACCATGGTACCCCACGAGGGGGGGACCACAGGGGCCGTAGTGCCCACGCGACACAACCCCGCGGGTAGTTAGGGATAGGGAGATGGGTAGGGGCCGCGGGACCCCCCCCCATATAATATGGTTTATTTCTTTTATTATATGTTTAGTTTTTAAAAATTGTAAATTTTTTTTTTAGTTTTAATTAAAATTTTGTTTGATAGTTTAATTTAATTTTTAAATTAAGTTTATTTAATTTTTAAATTAGGTTATTTCAATTTCTAAATTAGTTTGGCAATTATCTCAGATAGGTTAATTTATTTATGTGATAGTTATAAATCAAGTTATAGGAGCATTTATTGTGCGTGTCTATATAGATTTAATAATTTTAGACAGTAATTTTAATAGGTAAACTAAATTGCATAACGAGATGTTATAAATTTGTTTATCATAACGTTAGCTCATGAATGTAACTATGTTAGCACTAAGTTTGTTTTAAAGGTATTCTTTATATGAGATATATTATGCCTTGATGTGTTCTGGGTGTGTGATCAAATAAATGGTATATTGTGTGTGTTCTTCTATGTTATCTTATTTTTGGGTGCATGTTGGGCTAGATGACCCTTAGGACATAATCCAGAGGTTTGGGATTGTAATTTTGCATGGTATCTTTTGTGAGGTTAATTTGTAATTTATGTTGATATCATGGTCCTGATTTCCTAAACCCAACCCAATTCAGTTTTGATGTATTGTTTGGTTATATGAGGATACTGTGGTTATTGTTTGGTTATTTGAGAACCTATGTGCTCCTGAATGAGTAGGATGCAATTTGTGATTATGTATATCTCCATGTCTTGATCTTGAGCCTAGGTAGGTTAACTAAGTGTACAGTGGGGAAGTGGCTTGCAATGGGGGTCCAGGACTCTAAGCATTTACTAGGTAAACCCATTGGAAAGTTACTTAATAAGTGAAAATATGATACATTAAAGGGGTTTAAAATGAACTAATAAGATGTCCGAGTCTCTACCCATGCCTTGAGTGCTGTCACATGATAGGATGGGAGTTGGGATCCTTGTCTTTGCGAAAGGATCACTGAGCCACATAGTGTCACTTGGAGGTGAGAGTCAAGAGGTACTACTAGGGTTACCTTCAATGTTAGGCTTATGTGATGACACTTCCCTATACACAGCTTAGGTTATCCTACGTGTGTCAGTTACCTCTGGTGTTATTTAGTGTTCCTTGTTTTGGATTAGAGTGCTTCTAGGATCTTCCTATGCGTGGAGTATGAGGTCATGTATACCTTGTTTGTATTCTTGTTGTATACCCCCGCGTCATGGGCCTGTTACTATCTCCTCAGCACGGTGGGAGTGGACCTCTGGTTCCATGTGGTTGGGTGGTAGTGATTCTTATTACCATTGAGATTCTGACAAATTCTTCTTCATGCTTGGATGTTCCTTGTTGTAGTTTCATCTTCTTAGTATTTTGGAGACTTTCTCAGTTACTTAAGATGTGTTTTGTACCATTTTTAGATATTGGTTATCATCCTTTGGAGAATGCATTGTATTGGTTATCATGTATTATTACATACTCTGCGACTTGTGCAGTGGATGTTGATTAGGTAGTATGCCTTATGGTATCAGTTGTATATGTAATCTTTATTATTGAGATGTATGTTATTGGTTTCAGATTATGTAACCTTTATGTCAGTTCTTTATTGTTGTAATCATAGATTAGTTTGTTTAAGTAATTCTACGTTAAGGAACCCTCGAGAAATGTTAATCATGTATGAGTTGTATTTCATGTATGTCATGTACTTCATTGTGTTGCTTCCGCATTGTTATTATTATTGTTTGTAACCATTTTAAAAAAAATTATTCCGTGAACTTAGCGTCATGTTTAGGTTAAGTTCTCATGGGTTTCCTGGTGGGGCATTACAAAATGCACTTCAGTAACTATAATTTCCACTATGAAATTAATGGTTAATTTGTGCTTTTGATATTGACGAGTAATTGGTGTAAAAGGCATGATGCGTGGATGAAATTCCAGGTTACCTATTACCTTTTTTTTGGGATGTAATTTTAATATAAATTTTTATTGAAATGAAGCTTTTTAGATTTTTATTTTATTTTATTTCATAGTCACAATTACAAGGATTTGTGAAGGCTTCAGAATTATCAACATTATAGTTCCACTTTCTAAGTCGAATTTGTCCTATTAAGTCTACCACACTTGTTATATTATTAAAATCGTAAAGTGATTAAAAGATATTAATCAATTAAGAAATTTTCACTTCAAAGTTCCATACGACTGGCCTTCACAAACACTATCTAAATCCACTTCGGCCAAATAATTGGATGCTACAAAGTTGTATAATATTGGCCTTCACCAAATGGAGGATTAAGAAAAGAAAGTGATTTTAGAAAAAAATGAGCAAGTGCACAAAGATGGGGGACCAAAAGGGGGTATAAGATGCCATTTTTTCTTCTTCTAAAATCAACAAAATTTGAACTTCAATGAGAAAATGAAGATAGACTCAAAATTTGAAGGTGCAAGAAGAGCAAGAGTTGTAGTACTGTGAATCTAGTTTCTAAAGTACTATTCTTTTTTGAAATTGGTTGAGATTAAGGCCCTAAGAAAGTGGTCCTATTTTTTGTGAAAAAATATAACATTGTGTCTAGTGTGCTACCCCAAAATTGTTAACATTTTTATTGAATTTTTTTAATCATTCTGGTGAGAAGTTAGCTAACACCACGTAGTTTATCCTAGAATTTTCTACTATTTTTTTTCAAACATATGTTTTTTACAAATTTCCGAAGTGGAGACATCTTGGAAACATAAAATTTGAGTGTGCTTCCCCTATAAATCATTGAAAGTAATTGAAAAAAAAAATCATGAATGTGTAGAATGGAGTTTAGCTTTTAAAAAGTAACGTATTTCAAAATTTGACGAATGAGTCAATTTATGCCCAAAATGGTGGACATTGATTTTTTTACAAAAATCAGACATAGTTACAAAATAAATTAGAGATGAAAAACTTAACATAATCAAAATTCAAAAAATATAAATGGAGAGAGTTAATAAAGAGCTCTATAACATCTTGTTGTCTAATTTTTTCATTGTTGAACCACGTGCAAAATTGACAGGGAGCACGGAAGAAAAAATTCTAATTTTATGTATGTTTGCTAGAAAATACATTTTAGGCCTATTTGAATCATCCAAGCCTTTGGTTTGGATGCGTAAGGAAAATACTTGGTGTTTCCCAAAGCAGTAAAAAATGTGCACACCATATGTAGATAATTCTCTATATAGAGAGGGGAAGAGAAAGAGGTGAAAGGAGACGAAGAAGAGAGGGAGAGAGTGAGAGAGTGGAAGGAAGAAAATGAGAAAGGATAAATAATATTTAAGGTTTATGGTTATAGGGAGATGGGGGGAGAGAGGAAGAAAGTGAGAGAGGGGAGAGAAATGAGGAATATGAACATACTTGTCATTAGGGAAAAAGGACTCACAAGCCCTGTGCCATGAAATGAAATCCTCTTCTCTCTGTAATCTCCCCTCTTCTCTCTCTTTCCCCCTCTTTCTTTGTCCCTAATTACCCTCCTCATCTCTCTCTCTCTCTCTAAACCCTAAACCCTTTAGCCATAAGTTTAAACAATATACTAGTCCCTATACTAGAGAGAGTTGTGGGGAAGAGGGAACAAATAGAAAGAGGGAGAGAGTAAGATCGGGGGAAAGGGAGAGGAGGGAGAGAGAGAGAGAGGGAATAGGAGGAAGGGGATAGGGAAAATAAGTGAGGAGAGAGATGGGGAAAGGGACAGAAGAAATATTGAGAGGCTGAAGGAGAGAAGAGGAGGGAGACATGAGAGAGGGTAAGAAAGGGTTGTATGTGTCATAAAGGGTCCTAGACACATTGATGGATCATAAGGGGTCATAGGCATCAAAGGGGTCCTAGGGGGTCCTTGGACACATTAATGGGTCTTAAGGGGTCATAAATAGTACTAGGACCCATTAATGTATCGTACGACTTGTCAAGGCCCCTTAGGACTCCTTATAATACATAATGGATTGTAGGTGTCATAACGTGTCCTAAGGGGTCCTATGATATATTAATACATCCAAAGACCACTTATGACCCCTTGGGACCTATTAATGTATCCTAGGACCTCTTAGGACACATTAATGAGTTGTATGTGTCATAAGGGGTCATAAGACACATTATTTAGTCCTAAGGGGTCATAAATGGTCCTAGAACTCACTAATGTATCCTATGACCCCTTATGATGCATAATGTGTTGTATGTGTCCTAAGGAATTCTAGGAAATATTAATGTGTCTTAAGGGGTCGTGGTGTCATAAGGGGTCCTAGGATACATTAATGGGTCCTAAGACCACTTATGACCCTTTAGGACCCATTAATGTATCTTAGGACCCCTTATGAACCATTATGATACATTAATGGGTGATAGGTGTCATAAGGGGTCCTAGGACACATTAATGGGTGATAGGTGTCATAAGGGGTCCTAGGACACATTAATGGGTCAAAATGGTTCATCAATGGTCCTAGGACACATTAATGTATTATATGATCCGTTATGACCTCTTAGGACCCCATATGATACATAATGGATTTTGTAGAAACTGATGAAATATCAGATTCAAGTCCAAGATCCAGCTGCATGCAATAAATCTGTCACAAAGAATGAAGCAACAATATGGAAAAAGCAAAAACTCTTGTGCTCAAAAATGTCAGAGCTCAAAAATATATTAAGCAATTAAAATGAAAAAGAACAAAGCTCAACCTTATAAAAGGTGAGATAGAAACCCTAAAGGGAAAGAACTAGGTTGCACATTATTAATTAATAATGCACCTAAATGAAGCTTAAGTAACTAGAGTAATAGGAAATTATATAATTAAATCAATATGATTTAATTAACAAGCATAAAATAATACTCTAACACCACCCCTTAAGCTGAACGCAGGGGGAAAGCTGACCTAGAAAAACTATGAAAGCAAGAAATGGGTCCCGGCAACAAGGCCTGATCAGGTACCCAGTACAAGGAAATCTCTGTAAATTGGAGACAAAGGAGAAAACCTAGTGCAAAAAACTCCTCTCCAAAAAGAGATATAAAAGCAAGCAAAGACAAAAAGAATGACTTCAAGAGACTCTCTCAAAGCCAGAAGTACAATGCATGCTGCCAAACCCCCCATGAGAGAGGGTCGAGGCTCCAAAGCCCCCCCGGAATGAAAGAACCCCAGGATCAATGAAAAAACCACCATGACTCCAATGCAAAGGAGTGAAAGGAAGTGGGAACTGAAGAGGTGACCTCGAAAGATGAGGTGTCACTGGAAGGCCGAGTTGATGCTCAAATGAGAAGACACGAGGATCCTGAAATGAAATCCCCAATGTAAGTGGTATGATAGGTGTGATGACACTATCATGAGAGATGAGATGAGTGTCCTCTGTAGAATCCTAAACAACTACACCTGGTGGCTCAATGAATGGAGTTGGAGGGTCTGGCAGTGTTGAAGAAGAGTCCTACTGAAGAGAAAGAACCTCAGCAAGATGTGGTGTGATAGTCACAGCAGTGGTCTTAGGAATAACATAGAGGTTCAAGTGACCTGACTGCACCACATGATGC